>VDFB02254488.1:0-29530 GCA_007258455.2 Sequoia sempervirens | reverse complement strand
GATAAAGAGGATGGATGAAAGATTTTGGATGGAATCGGACTAAAGCTCAAATCGGGATTTAGGAAGAGCTCAGATCGGGATTGGATTAAAGCTCAGATTAGGATGATTGGATGATTGGATGGGATTTATTCTGACAATTGGATTGGATGATCAAAGGATGATTACGACGCCGAATCTGCTTCGAGATGGAAGTAGATTGATTGGGTCGAAGGTGATTGGATAGGGATGCGATTGGATTGGATTGGATAAGATTGATCGATGATTGATTGATAAGATCGTAGATGGATTAGATAGGATGTGAGGGAGGGACTTTACTTGTCGTTTAGAATTACCCTAGGTGACTTAGGATCTTTGATTGTCAGTTAAAGGATGAATGGATGATTGCGGCACCGAATCCACTTTGAGATTGAAAATGGATTGATTGGGCCGACGATGATGATTAACTTAGGATGGATGACAACCCTAAGAGGATATTAATGATGATGATCAGATCAGACACTTCAGTCAATTTGGATAATAACCCGAGATGAAGTTCAGGGGATTTGGATGATTTGATTGGAGGAATGGATGATAGAAATGGATGAACGTCTGCTCGGAACGAGCAAACAAATGATTAGAATGATAGGATGAGAGTTCAAAATGATGAAAGGAGGTGTGAGATGGATGATCGAAATGACAGAACGAGAGTTTGGAATGATAAAGGGATATGTTGAATGGATGAACGTTTACTTAGAACGAGTAAACAAATGATCGAGATGATAGAACGAGAGTTTAGAATGATGAAAGGATGTGTTAAATGGATGAACGTTTACTCAGAACTAGTAAACGGAGAGAGTGGTAGGGTATACCGCCCTCGAGGAGGCTAATGGTGAAGAAAAAAGGTGCCCCGACCAACTTCTCAAAAGTATGAAGTGGTCTATATCATCAGAAAGAGCACGAAAAGACGAGAAGAACTGCCTTTGAACGAAGTCAATCGGATAAACAGTGTGGAAATGGCGGCCCTGGGAAGAAAGAGCAGAAGGACAGGTCCGCCACTGCACTAGGACAGATCCGCCACAGCACAGGGACAGGTCCGCCACTGCACTAGGACAGATCCACCACTATAGTAGGACAAATCCGCCATTGCACTGGGACAGATCCGCCACTGCACTGGGACAAATCTGCCACTGCACAGGGACATGTCCGCCAAAGGATAAGGACAAGTCCGCCAAAGGATAAGCTTAAGCTTAATTTTTTGATGGATGGCAAAGGAAAAGTACCCAAATTGTAGCAATCATAAAAAAGACTTGGCCAAATTGATAATCACTGGTTTTTGCACAAGAAAGACAATTCAAATAGCACAACCCTAATATTTAGTAGAAGTGGGTATGGCCAACAAAGTCTTCTACTCTAGGATGCACATAGTTGCTAAGGAGTCTTCGATATACACCCGGTACGTGAGGCCCAAACCGTGAACACCAACCTATTACAAGCGTGAGTCGGGAACCTTAGCAAGATACTAGAGGCTCGAACCAACTCTTCACGTCATCCCGACGCTTCGCCAATTACAACGTGGTTGGATTGGGGTACAGCTTTCGCTCTCCCCCCTTTATATACCCCGCCAGTATGCGTGGTTGGAATCGTCCCTTGGGGTGATGAAATCCCCAAGCAGGTCCCACTAAGAAAGTGAAAAAGGGTGACTCAAAATGACTTGAAAAGCTACAATTTCTTGTCACCCAGGATCGCCAAATGGCGCAAGGGGATTGGATACGTCAAATAGCCTTCCCAAACACGCCAAGCAAGGTTTATTGACACCCCTTTAATTAAACTATGTTCCTATTTTATCAAAAGACAATTTGGGAAAACTTGAAATTTTTACCTTCTGGAGGACAGGTCCGCCACTCTGTAGGGACAGATCTGCCACTCTGCAGGGACAGGTCTGCCACTCTGTTAGGACAGGTCCACCACTCCAGGACCAGTCCGCCACTGAATTAGGACAGGTCCACCACTGAATTAGGACTAGTCCGCCACTGAATTAGGACCAACTCGCCACTGAATTAGGACCAGTCCACCACTGCACTGGGGCAAGTCCGCCACTGCACTGGGATAGGTCCGCCACTGAATTAGGACCAGCCCGCCACTGAATTAGGACCAGTCCGCCACTGAATTAGGACCAGTCCGCCACTGCACTGGGACAGGTCCGCCACTGCAGGACAGGTCCGTCACTCCGTTAGGACCAGTCCGCCACTCCAGGACCAGTCTACCACTGTAGGAGGACCAGTCCGCCACTCTGTAACCTGGACCTGCAAAAATGCAAAAAATAGCAAACGTGAAAGAAAGAGACCTATTTGTGGGTCCCACCGGGTGCCAGAAATGTGATAGGTCAAAATAGAGTGTTAGAAATCAAGCAATAAGCCAAAGAGTGCAAATAAACACCAAAACAACCTACACCTCAAGATTAGCCTAAGTTGGAAACAATACAAGATGAAAGCAACAAAATGGAACTCTATACCTTGCGTCGAATCGATCCTTTGGTTGGCCCTTCAATCTTTGATGTGTATGCTCCTTGGATGGCACAAGATGCAAGCTAAATGATGTTGTAAGGATGAGTGCAAGTGGATGAAAACAAGAAAATGGCTAAGTGTGGGTTGAGAAACAAAATTGCAAGAGTTTGGCTAGCAAAATGATCTCCCCAAAATGAGAGAAAAGATGGGGTATTTATAGGATTTTTGGGAAATCCTAGGGGAAATGGACGGTCAAAATTGAGCCACCAAATATCAAGATGTAGGGCTAAGGTGAGTTGAGAACTCACAAGCCCTCACATCTTGACATGTGGCATGTGAGATAGCCCTAAAAGGTGAAGTGGACATGAGGTGGAAGGAGAAGTACATGACATGGAGGGGTACAAAGTACCTTGGGACAGACAATATCTCATAAAAGAGGTACTTGTCCCCATGTGGGTGAGAGGACAAGTGGAATTAAAAATTCCTCAAATATTCTCATGGGGAAGAGGGAAGGAATTTAAAATTCCTTAAATGCATTGGGATTAAAAGGTGAATTAAAAATTCACATGGGGAAGGGAGATGCCGTCAAGGAGAAAGTCTTTAATAAGGTTGACACAGGACACATGTCATAAAAGGACATGGGGAAGAGAAAATGAATTTAATATTCCTTGGAAGGATAAAAGGAATTAAAAATTCCTTGAGAGGTTGATTAGGCTAGTTAGTGAGGGATTAGAGGATAGTTAGGTGGCTAAGAGGGATTAGAGGCCAACTTGCAAAAGTTGGAGGATGTGACACATCCTAATCAAGATTAGGCATGTGCACATCCTAATGATGGGATTAGAAGAAGGATTAAGATTAGGTAAAAAAAAGATGGAGGATGTGACATGAGGAGGAATTAAATAAATGTGATATTTATTTAATTCATTTGATGAAAGAGGAAGGTATTTAATTATTTAACTAGATACCTTAGGGATTAGAAGAACTTAAGGATGTTAATTAAAGGGGATAAATTTGGATAAATTAAGTGTCCAAATTTAGACGTCTACACAAGTAATTCCTTCAGGATTTGCAAAATCACTCTAATACCACTTGGTGTAGTCACAGATGGAGGGTTCAGAAAGAATAGTCCAAATTGTGCAGCTTAGAGTCAACATAGCAAAAATAACACAAGAAAATGATCTGCAAATATGGAACTTTATTGAATTGGAAATCTTATATGCAACATATGTCTCATGGGTGAATAACCAGGGCTCACAGGCTTACCACTAGGGTATTCAACATTAGAACTAGCCAAAGGCCATATTACCATCCCCCAAAGGGTTGATGCGAAAATCTAAAATATCTAACTACTTATGAATCTCTAACTGAATGGCTGGGTTCCAAATGATTATAAATATGATTCTAAAGCTCCAAAAAAGGTCCATGTCAACCAAAAATGGTTTACAAAACTTGATGAATGAACAACTGTGAAGGTCGGCCTCAAAACATAAGAAGATAATCCTTTGTTAAATGAAATGACTTGCAAATATCCAAGATAGATCCTATTGGACCCAAGATGCTTGTATGATGTCCCATTAGGCTCCACACATTCTAGAATAGGTCTACACTAAGAAATATGGATCAGGTTGGCCCCAAATGCTTTGATTGCAAAATACAGTAAAATTCTAAGAGTGATAACTTTCAGAAAATAAATGCAACTAATCTAAAATTTGGATATGTGATAGAGGTCCATGTGTAGATGCTATATCTTGCTTCGTGAGCTGAGAAATTATAATGCAGTGAAATGCACAGTGAATATTGAAATTTCTACTAAATGCAATGTAAGAAAAGATATGTTTTGGTTGATACAAGATTGCTATAACCAGGGATGCTCTTGCATCAAGAATCAATTGCTAGAGTTAGTGAACTAGTTGCTTTTTATTTCACATCCACAATCATGGGAAATTTATTTTCTATATATGTTCAATTCTGGATCATTCAAAAGGTTTGAATTCTTATGTAACTTTTGCAACTACAAACAAATACAATCTTGGTGTGGATTTTTTCCAACTAACTTTGTTGCAAAGTGTTGATTCATTTATCTAAGGATTATGCTTGTATTGCATGTATTTGGATTCAACAACAAGGTGATGGTATGATCATTTTGTTTTAATTGCAATTGCTAAATTGATGAGATCTGAGTTTAATCTATGAAATTAAGTAGGATTTTGTCCTAGGTCCATGCATGATTGATGATTTCCTAGTTGAATGAAATTCAAAAATACTATGTGTTTTTTTCTTCTTTAAAGATTGTACTCCATAAATTGTGAATGTGTGAATGTTATTTCTATTGATGGTTATTTTGAAAGATCTTGTTTAAATGTGCAGACGTGATTGATTGAATTCTTGATGTTGTTGTTCGATTAGAATATGGTGTAGGAGCACCAACACCTTTTAGTGTCAATAATATGATTTCAAAAGGTTTAGAGGTCATTTTAACATGATTTCATCTTTGTTCCATGAAGACATTGGAAAGTGTGTGAAAACTTGAAAAATTGTCAAAATTGTCAAAGATGTCAAATTGGGTAAATGAAGGGATTTTGTTGTTTTTGAGTCTAGAAGTCTTAATAAGAGTTAAATAAGGTCTAGATGACCATATTTCAGGTTTCTAAAGGTATTTAGAGACTTAAAAGTTCAATAATGAAAAAAATATTGCAAATGTTGTCAAAATTGTGTTGATTTGCAAAATTAGTCATTTAAAGGGTGATTAGCTGAAATTTGGTTGATTTGGAGGTGGTTATGGCTTGTAAATGTTATAATATGCCTTCTAAGGCTCGAATCAAGGTGGATGGAGGTGTAAAAAACTCACACAACAAGAATACCACATTTTTTGGTGCATTTTCTGTGTTTTTTCACTATTTTCTAGAATTCTTTACTTCTGTATGGACTTCTATAGTCTCATAATGCTCTAAAAAATTCATTAAATGTGTGTATATGTGTTTAATTTCATCTAATTTTGATTTGGAGTTCTCATTCATTGTTTTGTGAGAGAAATTCAAAATTTGCTGCAAGTACCCTGTTTTCCTTGCATTAAGGGCTTTGAAGGCAAAAAAATGAGATTTTGACCAATCCACCCACTGTTTTCTCCTTTAACTCAGTGGATTGGTTCAAAATGTATTAGGTTAGATGTTACAATTGATGTTTCATCAAAATAAATCATTTTTTTGGTGAATATGTGATGCCCTAGGGCTGAAAATGCAAATTTTCCTTGAAAAGTGATGGCTTTGAAGTGCTTTTGAATGAATTATTGATGGAGTGGAGTTTGTAAGAATTTAAAATGTCAAGGTAGACCCTATGAAAGGTGTTTGAACCATTTATTTGTTTATCCAAGTCTGGGAATGAAGATTTTAACAAAACCTTTGTTTTTGAATTAGAAAAGGAGGTTTTTTGAGTTGGGAGTGTTTTTGGCCGTACAGGTGCAAACCAATTGTGAAATTTGTGGTTTTGGTCGATTTAATTGGCTTCCCCAAGGTTTCAAGGTGATTGGATAATTTTGAAGGGTACTTCCTTTGTTAAATTGACCTCTTTTCCTTGTTTTTCCCATGGTGAGTGTATTGGAAGTCTAAACTAGTCCAAAGGAGTTATATTTGATATTGAAGTATGTTGTGTAAGTCCTTAATGGGTGTATAAATCCATTATTTATTTTGAAAGTATTTTGGGAAAGTTGGGTGAAAAGTCCCTTGAAGCTGTTTGGCTGTGTTGGTGGAAAGAATGCATCTAACAAGTGGATTTGTAAAGCTATTTTGATTTGCTTTGAAATTTGGTTTGACCATCTATTATTTGTCATTTCAAGTTGATTTCCACCTTGGGTCTGCATCAAAGTGGTATCAGAGCATCAGGCACAAGATCTTGTTGTTGGTTGTTTGATTTTGTAGGTTGTGAAGCATGCCTCCAAGGGCTAGTGCAATAGCTAAAGAAATACAAGAGTTGAAGGAGAAATTGGAAAGGAAGGAGAGGATATACAAAGAATATCAAGATGCTACTATAGCAAGGATAGCTGCTTTGGAGAAGAATCAAAGGAGAGGAGTTGTAGATGAAGAGCAAAGTGATGAAGAGGCTGAAGGGGATCCTCTAGTTCCAGATGAAGAAGATGAACTAGATCCCGATGAAAGAAGAATGCTTAGGATGCTAAAAGTGGTCAAGGGTGACAATAATCCTAAGGTAAAAGTTGACGTGCCCATGTATGGAGGTAAGATGGATAGTGAAGAAGTTATAGCATGGATTGATGCTTTGGATAACTTTTTTGGGTTTGAAGATATTGATGACAGCAAGAAGGTTAAGTATGCAAAGACAAAGTTGAAAGGACCAGCTCTTACATGGTGGAATTTTTTGCAAGAGGATAGAGTCAAGAAAGGTAAGCCTAAAATATGTTCTTGGGATAGAATGGTAGCAAAAGTTAAGGCTCAATTCTTACCAATAAATTATGCTATTCAAACTTTCATGAAATTGCAAGAATTAAAGCAAATAGAAATGGATGTGATGTCTACACTGAAGAGTTTCATAGATTGTGTATAAGAGTAGGTCATAATGAAGATGAAGTGGAGAGAGTGGCTAGATACTTGAGTGGTTTGAGGTTGAATATAAGGGATGAGATCAGCCTCAATCCACCTAAAACAGTTGAAGAATGCTTTCAAATGGCAATGAGAGCAAAAGATAGAATCAAGAGGAGACAAGAGAGACAAGCAAGGGGTAGAAGTGGTGTGAATAAAGGAAGAGGTTCAAGGCAATCCAAGGAAGGACATGAAGAGGTTGATAAAAGCAAGGAACAAGCTCCTGAATCAAGAGGTGGATGGAGAGGTGGAAGAACAAACTTCAGGTCAAAGAGGGATTCCAATGAGTTTTCAGGTAGATGTTTCAAGTGTAATGAATTTGGACACCCCTTCTTTAAGTGTCCTCAAAATCAAGGTGCAACTTCAAGTGGTGATAGGAGGAATGAGAGAAGAACACAATTGATTCAAGAGGAAGAGTGTGAAAGTTCTACAAGTACAAGTAGGCCTACAAATCCAGAAGTAGGAGAAGCACTTATGATGAGAAGAACATTGCTGCAAACACCAAAGGAAGAAGACATGAGCCAAAGAAGGAGTTTATTCAAAACCTCATGCAAATGCAAAGGTAAAGTGTGTCAAGTTGTTATTGATTCAGGTTCTCAAGATAACATGGTGTCTAGGGAAATGGTACATAAGTTGAGTCTAGAAAAAATACCTCATGTAGCACCCTACAAGGTTTCTTGGGTGAATGATAGTCAAACTTTAGTGGTGAATGAGCAAGCTTATGTAGAATTCCAGATTGGGGAGTACAAAGATAGAGTCCTATGTGACATATTGCCTATGGATTGTTGTCATCTTCTCTTAGGAAGAGCATGGCAATATGATAGAAGGTCTATGTATGATGGTTGGGCCAATACTTACACAATATGGAAGGATGATCAAAGCTATAAGTTAAATCCTTTGAAGGAAAGAGAGCAGATCAAAGGTAAGTCAAAAGTGATTATGTTTGGTAGAAAGCAGCCCTTAAGGCTTGAAGACAAAAGGGACAGTGCATTTTCTAATTTGCAATAGGGTAATAGTGTTAGGAAAATGATTGAAACACCTTCAAATGGTGTTAAGGCAGTGAACAATCTAATTTTGCAAAGGACAGTAAAAAAAAACATGTCAAAGTCTGATTTTAACACAATAAATGCTAACAAATCTGTAGGGATGTGTGAGAAACAGGGTGGATTGCTTGAGGAACAGTTCATTGAGCAGGGTATAGTGATTTTTGGGACCATAGTGTGTCCTATTGTTGAATGTAAAGTCACAAAGATAGTGGGAGTTGCTGATGTAAAGGTAAATAGAGTTTCTAATGCTTGGGAATATGTTGATAGAGGTGTGAAAGGTCTGAGGATAGTAAGGAGTGCACACAATCCTTCAAGGAACACAAAACTGATCACAGGGCAGAGCATGCATAAAATGAAGAACAATTGCAAGTATATGAATGAAAACAAGGAAAGTGCAGGGTTATTTCTTGCTAATGAATTTTTGTGTGTAGGTATGAGGTCTAGAGAAGTGGTATCAAAACATGATTTAAGGACAAAAAGGCAGCAAACACAGCTGAAGAAGCATGGAGCAGCAGGGTCAATGCTTGGAGCATATTCTACCACTTGGGACAAGGGTCTTTTTCATGGTGGGGTGTATGGTGCAGGAGCACCAACACATTTTAGTGTCAATAATATGAGTTCAAAAGTTTTAGAGGGTCATTTTAACGTGATTTCATCTTTGTTCCATGAAGACATTGGAAAGTGTGTGAAAACTTGAAAAATTGTCAAAATTGTCAAAGATGTCAAATTGGGTAAATGAAGGGATTTTGTTGTTTTTGAGTCTAGAAGTATTAATAAGAGTTAAATACAGTCTAAATGACCATATTTCAGGTGTCTAAAGGTATTTAGAGACTTAAAATTTCAATAATGGAAAAAATACAAAATATTGCAAATGTTGTCAAAATTGTGTTGATTTGCAAAATTAGTCATTTAAAGGGTGATTAGCTGAAATTTGGTTGTTTTGGAGGTGGTTATGGCTTGTAAATGTTATAATATGCCTTCTAAGGCTCGAATCAAGGTGGATGGAGGTGTAAAAAACTCACACAACAAGAATACCACATTTTTTGGTGCATTTTCTGTGTTTTTCACTATTTTCCAGAATTTTTTACTTATGTACGGACTTGTATAGTCTCATAATGCTCTAAAAAATTCATTGAACATGTGTATATGTGTTTACTTTCATATTATTTTTATTTGGAGTTCTCATTCATTGTTTTGTGAGAGAAATTCAAAATTTGCTGCAAGTACCATGTTTCCCTTGCATTAAGGGCTTTGAAGGCAAAAAAATGAGATTTTGACCAATCCACCCACTATTTTCTCTTGTAACTCAGTGGATTGGTTTAAAATGTATTAGGTTAGATGTTACAATTGATGTTTCATCAAAATAAATCATTTTTTTGGTGAATATGTGATGCCCTAGGGCTAAAAATGCAAATTTTCCTTGAAAAGTGATGGCTTTGAAGTGCTTTTCAATGAATTATTGATGGAGTGGAGTTTGTAAGAATTTAAAATGTCAAGGAAGACCCTATGAAAGGTTTTTGAACCATTTATTTGTTTATCTAAGTTTGGGAATGAAGATTTTAACAAAACTCTTATTTTTGAATTAAAAAAGGAGGTTTTTTGAGTTGGGAGTGTTTTTGGTTGTACAGGTGCAAACCAATTGTGAATTTTGTGGTTTTGGTCTATTTAATTTTCTTCCCAAAGGTTTCAAGGTGATTGGATAAGTTTGAAGGGTACTTCCTTTGTTAAATTGACCTCTTTTCCTTGTTTTTCCCATGGTGAGTGTATTGGAAGCCTAAACTGGTCCAAAGGAGTTATATTTGATATTGAAGTATGTTGTGTAAGTCATTAATGGGTGTTTAAATCCATTATTTATTTGGCAATTATTTTGGGAAAGTTTGGTGAAAAGTCCTTTGAAGCTCTTTGGCTGTTGGTGGAAAGAATGCATCTAACAAGTGGATTTGTGAAGTTATTTTGATTTTCTTTGAAATTTGGGTTGACTATCTGTTATTTGTCATTTCAAGTTGATTTCCACCTTGGGTGTGCATCATAATAGATTTATATTATTCCTCATTAACCTACTTCTTTTTTCACTTTATTTTATAAATGGTTCATACGTTGTACTGACTGATTCTTAATCTACTATATTCTAAAATTTAATATGTTGTTTTGAGTTATTAAGATTATCTTTTATGATTGCATATAATTTTCAAGTTACTAAAATCACCCTCAATAGGTATACTTGTCAACTTTATTGTTTGGTTGAAGGAAATTACTTCATGTTGGTGGGCATCGGGGATCAGATTTCCATCATACCTCTTACTTCTATAAGGAAGCATGTAAGAGGAACCCTCAACAATCGAAGTCTAAAAGTTTTTGAAGTGCCAAAATATTGGCTAAGTATTTGGTGTGTATTTTTGGGGACTAGAGATTGGGGATAACCTTTACCTATTCCACCTCTATAAGAAACGGGTAAGAGGTCTCTTCGATGCCCAAAGTTCAAAAGTCATTATCCAACCTATTAAGTAAAAAAAAAGCAAGGTCGGGTATTGGGGATAAGATTTTCCTCATACCTTTTGTAAACATTTTCACAAATAATTTTGAAAGGAAGACCAGAGAGAACATCGATTCAATGGGCTAACAAAGGCTAAAAATGGCAAGAACACAAAAAGGGAAAAATGAAACACGAGAAAACTTACAAAGGAAAGCCTAAAGTTGAATCAATGAAAGAAAATAACACAAAAAAAACAAAGGGGAAGTAAAACACTCCCTAAGGAAAGCCAAACATGCACAACCACAATCTTACCATGAAACCATATGCACTAGAGAATCTAGAAAAATCAAAAGATTGCAATAGGAAAGACATGAATTTTAACAACCTGGCAAAGTGCAAAGTGACTGAGAGGAAGAACACAACAAGAACAAGCCACGAGAAATCCACAAGAGCATGAATGACCACGAACGTAAGATGAGTGAAAGTAGGCACAAACCACCCACTATACACTCCTTCCAATGAGCCAAGGATACACACAAATGTGGTAATAATGGTGGTTCAACAAACATAAAAGGGATTTGTAGAGCTCTCTAATCATAAATCACAATGAAAATGATTAGGAAATGAAATGAAACTCACACCACTATCTTTTCTTAAGACTCATCTCAATGGTGCATTTAATTTAGAACTAAATGCATTTAATTTTGGTGGTGATACATTAAATTTGGAATGTCAGCAAGTACATCCAAGGATATGTGATGTGATATGCAAAGAAGTTGAGGCACTACCAATCGGTGTTTAAATTATGTACGTGGTAAGGAGAAACCCCAAATTGTGAAGCCCCGACAGGGAAATTATTGCATAGATAGTGGCGATCCCTAGGGAAGAGTTGGGGGTCAGACCCAACAAGGAAGTCATATCCTTCCTGAAAGCTCAATGTCCAAACCTTGAAGGAAAAAAAAAGAAAAGAACAAGGGCAAGGAAGGAAAGGAAAAAGGAAAGGGAAAATGAGGAAGGGGAAACAAAGACATGCAAAGAGAAAAAAACAAGGAGGGATCCCATTTTTGCTAAGAGAAAAAAGGGGTGTGAGTGCAAAGGCACAACAAGAGTGATTCTAGGAGCATTGTATTTAGAGTTTTTGTCGAGGATGTCAACCATTTGGGTACACAGATGATGTTGACTACACTAGTGGAGAGATGAAAGTTGAAGGATAGCATGTTACATATTTTGATAGGGGAGATGATTGTTGGTTATGAAGCCTAATATTATTGGTTAATATTTATATTACATGGGGTGCAAACACATTTGATATGTATTTATTCATTATAAATTTAGACCATTCATCATAAGGTCATAGATCTAACGATAGAGATTATGTTGGTATTTCTTACCCTAGAAGGAAACTCCTTTTAAGAGGGAATTGTATTGCAACTGATTATTATATTATATTTTGTGTGAGGAAACTGTGATAGAGAGAAGAGGAAGTTACAATGGATTTATTGTAGGTTGTATCCCTTTATTTTGTTGGATAAATAAAATAAAGAGTAATTATTTCTTTTTGGATGTAACCCATATTGGGTGAACTGCATATATCTATCCCTATGTTTTATATTTTAATTTTCATTCATTTTATTGTATATTTCTATATGATCCTATTCCTAATGTAATTTACCGAGATGACAAGCTCAAAAAAAAACTTGATGGAACAACTTTTTTTGAAACAACAATTACAACATTAAAGTGGCAACAATATCATGTCACACTTACACAACAATGTGCACACAAGTGTCACAATGACACAATGACACGAACAAAAAGGAACTTCACCATTGCATAAGTAACATGGAAATAACGGAAGCCTAACCAATCATGGGATAAATCCACCACAATGAACATATAAGAGATAGAGAGAGGTCAACACCTACATGATGATCAATTACTAAACCATGATCACATTCTCTCATAACACCAAATTGGAATAATATAAGGGAAAAATGAACCTCCAATCCTCATCCAAGCACACTAAATAAATCTAAATATAGAGTAAAACATCCACAAGCAATTGTCTAACCAAGAGCCACAACTCACTACAAACAAGAATAACGATGAGTCACTTCTAGACAACCTCACGCTTCCCAAGATATATCATCACATCAAGACAACAAACAAGAGGGAGAACTACCCCACAACACCCCATGACCTATGAGGAATGTGGAGGACACCAACAAGGCCAACCAAGAATGATTATGACCTTCTCAATCCTTCACAAGAAGAGAAGAACAATCTCCCACAACCTTAGGTTGATAAATAGGTCATTTTAGAAGGTTTCATACAAAATGATGCAAAAGATGACAAAATCCTCAATTATGACACTTGAGAACTAATTCAAAGCACTACTCGGACCCCGAGACTATGGTGAAAAACTTTCATTTACAAGTATTTCTCAAAAGAAGTCCTAAAATAGAGAAACTTGACTAGGATTTCGAGAGTTCCAATGACTAAAAGGACTAGAATGAGAAATATACAAGGCATAAAAATTATTTGAGAATGGAATTAAGCTTATAAAACCACCTTCTATCCATGGTTAAGAGGGCTTACATTTTATTTTTTGGCTTACCAAAACCATACCACCCCAGTATGATACTAGGTTGCCCCAATATGATGCCAAGCCATCACACAAATGACAAGGCCTACCCAACACACTTAGAAACATTTATGGTGAGTTTGGGAACTCTTAAGCTGACCAAGCTACCCAAATATAGCACTAAGCCACCCAATTGTGAAATGTTACCTCTAAATTCATTTTAAGAACCAATTTAAATATTCCTAAGTTTATTTAGCCTTTGCAAATTATAATATTGAAAATCATAAAGTTATCATGCTTGGTTCCAACAATGAAACACATAAATAAGCCAACATGCCTTTCTATTAACAAAAGTTACACCCATCTCAAAGAGAGGTTTATTAATGCCAATATTATAATCTATATGAATAAAAATCTAAATACATGAATTTAACTTGAATTACATGATACCATGACATTCCTTGATCCACAAACCTTAGGTCCCCAACAGTGGTTACCATGGCACTTGACATCATGTAATCAAATGATCCACTCCCACCATGCTAGGAGATAATCACATGGGCCACAAACACAACACTCACGCCAAAAAATGGGGGTATGGTTGACACACACAATAAACAAATAATACACTCACATGCGCATCATAGAACAATCAATCATCCAATCACATAATTCATCCAATACAACTAAGCACATGGTATAATCATAAATGGAATAACGTAAACCATATTGGGAAAACTCACCAATGTTATATCACTAATCTGCATTGGGCCAACTCACCAATGCCATATAAAGAATCATCCTTGGGAAAAATCACCAAGGGAATAACCATGGGATAACTCACTACAAGGGTATCACAAGGATTGTCATTGGACCAACTTGCCAATGAGGGATCACACACACACAAGACACTAGGGTAATGTGCTAGAGATCTAGTTAGGGAGTGTCATCATAGTGCTTGAAAGTATGTCACCTAAGAAACCTAGTAATCCTATCATACAAAAAAGGATACTTGATCTTACAAGACCCAAGCTCCATGGGCTGGCATGTCTTCCCAAACATCTTTAGTCTATACTAGCACTCAAGGCATGAGAGGGTCATCCATTATCTTAGTTAATTAATTATCGGTGTTTCATTAATTATCACTTTATTAAATGAATCCCCACCCATTATCAGCCTACTTTCCACTTTGGGTTGGGGAAATGTTGGAAGCCGCTCCCATAACCCTCTCTAGTGTCTTATTCCTAGCTCCTCACACTCTCCAACAAGTGGCATAAAAAATAATGCACAAAATACATTTTTCCCAAATTCAATGAAACTTTCCCACAAAATCAATTATCATATTTGATGAAGTTCCAAATTTTTAAAACATTCAAAATAATCCATTTTCATGCAAAAATTTCAAATTTTCCAAATATTTTAACATAGCAAATTCCAAGTTTTTCCCAATTCCATCATTAAAATTGATCAAAATTTCAAAGTTTAAAAGTTAAAATTCTAAGAATACCCTTTGGTTGCAAATATTCCCAGCACCCCTCTTAAGCTATAAAGTTGACATTTTCATCATTTCCCAAAAAATTGGGCATGATAACCCCACCATTTTGAAAATCTCTAAAATTTAAATAAATCTATACATTACACAATTCAATTTGTAAAATAAAGGAGATGGAAGGATTCTACACCCCCTAATCATTCTCCTACAAACAAACTTGAATAAAAATGCTCAAACAAATTAAAAACAAGGAAAATACCTCAATTCCCTTCAAGTTTTGAAATGCAAAATATGTCAAGCACGCCAAACGAGGAGTCACAAAATCAAGAAAAAATGATCTCTTCTCGATTCTTATCCCAATGGATCTAACTTCATCAAATTTCGATAAGAATTGCATTTCTAATCAAAAATTTTCCAAATTGCTCAAAGAAAGTTTTTCTCTCCCACTATTTTCCCAATTTCACAACATAAAATGATATAGAATGCCTTTTCCCCTATTTAACCATTTCACAACTCAATTTAAAAATTAATTAAAATTTCATATTTCCATTTTGGAATTCAAAAATTCCTTAATTTCTCCCAAAACCTATTTGATCAATTAAATCCATTTAAAACATCATTTAACGTATAATTTAACCAATAAATCCATTTAAGCATATTTTCATATAAATTTACAAAATTCAGAATTAATTAGGACAATTAAATCAAACATAACTCACAATTCCCAATGCATTGAATTTCACAATTAAATTAAATAATAAATTACTTTAATTCTTCTTTCATTCCATTTTCCCATTTCCCAAAGCACAAAGAATATTTTAATAGTATATAAAAGAATCATTTAAATTCCTAATATTTCATTTATGGGAAAAGCATGAAATTTAAACCATTAAGTAAAAATTAGATATTCACTGGTCATTCATGACACATGGGGGTTTTGGAATAACTCCTAAATTGGATCTAGGTTAATATAAGGTGAAATATGACACATACCATACTTGATTTGAGTATGATAGGGGAATGGATAGGAAGGGGCCCAATGTGACATCTTTAAATTAACCTCTATTAGGGAATAACTTAGACCTGTGTAGCTAGGTGGAGAAATAACTATGTACTTGTAACCATTCAACACATTTCAAGAGTACTTGTTCAATGTATCATAATCATCCCAACAAGGTCCAATAACATAAGCATAAAATAACATAAGTATTTCCTTCTTGTTTGGGTTCCCTTGTTTCTCTTGGGGGTTGGGTGTTCTCAGTCACTCTCAGACTAAAACTTTGCATTTGGTGGACTTTAGGCCTGTGGTGCTCTTTGTGGCCTTGTTTGCTTTGGCTGACTTTCTGTTGTGGCCTTGTACTTTCAAGTTGAAGTCTTTGGATCCTCCTTGCTGAGGATGGTGCTTTTTCTTGTGCCTTCCTGGTGGCTGATGCTGGGGTTTTTGGTCTTTTCTTGGGATGAACTGCTTCATTTTAGTATTTTTTTGGCTCAACTAGTTTGGCCTTGTGTGAAGGCTTAGTGCTTGTTTCTGGTGCAGTGTTTACTGGAGGATGCTATTGTGTGCTTGGAAACTGAGTTAGCTTTCTCCTCTAGTCCTATGGAGGTGGACTTCCCTCATATGTTCCTATTGAGGTAGACTATTCTCCTATGGAGGTGGAGGTGGAGGGTGCTGGTGATTTCTGGATGCGATGGTCTTGTTGTTGGTAGCATCCTATCCAATAGAGGGGAGCCCATTCCTTTAGGGGTGTGTTTGGAGTTGGTTTCCTGTCACCAAAATGTTTTGATGGAGGTGTTGTTGCTGGAGCTGTCCATGGATTTTTTGGGATCTTTGGCTCCTCTTGTTTTGCTGCAGGCTAGGTGGTATTCTAAGTTTCTTTCTATGTTCCAACATATTGTTCTGATTAGGGGTTTAAT
This sequence comes from Sequoia sempervirens, assembly GCA_007258455.2. NCBI lineage: Eukaryota > Viridiplantae > Streptophyta > Pinopsida > Cupressales > Cupressaceae > Sequoia > Sequoia sempervirens. The sequence continues at coordinate 12,949 of VDFB02254488.1, read as the reverse complement.
GGAGTTATTCATCATTAATCTAGGTATTTTTTCTTGGCTCTATGGTGTATTCCATGAGCGGTTGGTTTGCTAACACCTGGATGATGCAGGTGGTTTCTTTGTATCTCTAAGGGTTCTGGTCCTGGGTAAAACCAAGTTGTATTCAGGGTCTTAGACCCTTGTTTGTTTGATTGTTGTAGTGGTTGTAGTCATGTTTATCTTTTAGAAGTTGTTGTGGTGCTGCTATAGGTTTATGGTATATTTTCTGTAGCCTTCCTTTCCTTGTATTGGGTTCCGAGGCCCCATCAAAACCTGCTTTTACCTCTAATCAAAACATAAGCATAAAATGACATTTGTACATCCATCATATAAATACTTAAATAAATCATTCCTTCTAACCATCAATAATCAGGCTCACATTTAATCATAGTATAAATAATGCATTTCACTAAACTAAATTATAATAATAAACCAATCATGTAAACACACAAAATGCCATGAACATGTTGAGGAATGTCATCTCAAACATGTGGTGATTCATACACACTAATCAAAGACAAAATAATTACCATAACAATAATGAGGAAATAGTGAACCTAAAACAGATATCTCACATTAACAGGATGCAAATAGGAGGGGCACTACACCTAACGATGATGATCACTTTGGAGGATGTGTGGAGGATATTGCAATTTTCCATCCACATATGTCTTGTTTCTAGCATGTAAATGAAGGAAACAAAAATGCTAACATAGCTGTTTTGGGAGAAGGGACCTACCTGGGAGGGGCAAGGTTTTGGACTTCCATGCACACAAAGGGATGGTGTTAGCCTTACCCTTAGTGATGGAAAATATTTTTACTAGCATATTGTTTCCTGACAAGAGTGGTAGGAAAACTTCAATTAGTTTGGTATATTGTGTGGTAGATATGGTGCATCGATGACAATGATTTTATTAAGGTGCATGTATATTAGCTCACTTACATGAATATTTACACATAACAACTTATAGAGGGGGGTAAATAAACAACCACTCTATATTGTTACAAGTGTGTGTATGGGAGAACATTGGAATGCCATGACTTATTGGGGATAGGGCAAAGATGTATTTTGGGGAGTCATATATTTTTGGGTGGTAGTGGATAATGTAGTATAGATACATCAAAGGCATTAAGCATTGGTAAAGGGCACTAGATGAGATAAAACATGGAGATGTGACTTGGAAACCCTAGAGGGAGGGAGAAGGGATGGCATGATGATACATAGTATCTATAGTTTGTGATGAAAAAGTGTTAACTAGTAGGGAAGTATCCCTATTTAATTGAGATATATCACCCAAATAGGGTATAAAAGGAAATTATGACTACAAAAATATGTTCTAGTAGAGTCTCATTTATTTGAGCAAGTGGAAAGGGAGGTGGTTCTATGGGAGCTACAATTCAACTCGATAATGGTAGAGAAAATATGGAGAGAGATGGTTTGGGTGGAGTGGGGGGATTGAGTAGATATAATGGAAGTAGAAGAGACTATAGCATACAAGAATTAGTGGAAAGATAATAGTCCATTCCATACATTTCCTCAATATAGGATCACATTACAGTGGGTGTTAATGAGGCATGGAGGCAAGGGAGGAGAGAGGGTAGGGGAGGAGGAGATTAGGATGCAAGTATATACTGCATGGAGAAGGTAGTATAGTAGGTGGGTGGAGAGTGGTGGAAGAGGGGGAGGTATAGGAGGAGATTCAAGAGATAGACGTATAGTTCAAGTAGGGTGAGAATGATAGAGATGAAGCTAGGGTGAGGAGGAGAGAGTAGAGGAGGGGAGTAGTAGAAATAATGAAAGTAGCTCTATCCCATTGAGCTCATCAAAATCAAAAGGAAATAGAGAGAGGCCAAACATAGGGAGAAACACCACCTCAAGTAGAACCATAGGTATAGGTATATGGTTATGTCTCGATAAGAGGTGGGTAGAGACTAGAAGTGATTGGAGGATAGGTTAGAAAAAAATTAAGTGAGTGTGATGTAGTTATCTTGGAGTGAGATATAACAATTAGAGAGGGATGTGCTCCAAGTAGAGCAAGATAATGTGATTATGGAGAGAGATGGAATCTAGGTATAATTGATTAAGGCATAGGGGAGGCAGAGCACCTAAAGTAGGAGTAGGATTAGATCATAGCCCTATTAGGGCCACAAGGTATGATCCAAGTCTGGGTAGAGTTAGAGAGTGCATGTAGGGAGATAGAACAAGCTCTATGAGAGATGACCTATTAGAGGCTACTCTATGAGTAGGCAATTCCAATAGGGTAGAGGTCACCTAGTTTTGGAAATCACTTAGCCTTAAGGGGGTCAAGATCAACAAGATTTTGAGTTTAAATGGATATGAAACCACCTCCAATGCCACATTCACCACCAATAGGTTCAACAAGTTTGAAAAATTGTGTTTCACTTGAGAGGTGAGATGTATAGAATTATTAATGCTCTATGGAGTTGTCATATACATATGACCCATTTATAGTTATATATGATGAGATAGTTGTACCCCTATTTTGCATGTATTTATGATGTTATTGATGACTATGTTTATGGATGATATTATTTGTATTATTTTTATGATAAATGTATTATTTACTAAGTGATTTAATGTTATGTTATGGTATTATGCATAATTATGGGATAGATGTAGATGTTAGGACTCATGAATATAAATGGTGAGTGCATTGTTGGATAAAATATTTATGTGATAGATAGATGGTTTGGATCATGCATGCATAGTTGTATTAGAATTGCATGCTTGTGATATATGTGTTTATGGATGATTAAATAGAAAATGGTTGATCTTATGAATGCTTATTTATTTTGTGGCATAGTTGTAGGGATTAGTGATGAAGGAAAGAATGCAAATCAATCATCTTAATTACTTTAATCACTTACATATGTCTAATAATGATTAATCAAGACACACAAATCTTCACATAGGGTAGATGATGATGGATAGAGAAAAGTAGGGAATGTTTGAATATAAATATAAAACTAAAATGTAGTGAGCACTTATTTTGATATAGCATGTGATTTTATGTCCTAGGGTATAAATATTAAGGTGATGTATCACATGCATAGGATTGACTCTATAAACAAAAGGAGGTCTCAACACCTCACAAGGCCTTGAAAAACCTTTGGTGGGTACAATTGTGAATAAATACAACAGTAGAAAGGATATCCTAGCACATCTCAAGTTTGTGAGGGGCCTTGGTCGGTATAGTGAAAGGATAACCAAGAAAATACACCATAGAAAAAAATACCATTCTCTTATTTTTACCAATCAAGACTCAACATGATATGATTGATCATGGTAGACTTGAAGAGGTGCAATATGAGGCAACAAAAGATAAGAAAAATTCAAATATAATAGTCTACCGACACATACAAGGATTACCATTTTCCACTAGGATGGGTGATAAGATTACACTTGATGTAGAGAGTGATATGTCCCACAAAGGAAAATGATGGGTGGACCAATGTGGGTTTATTAGAAAAGGTAGGTAACGATGTATGTTATTAAGGTCATGAAAGGATATTATTACATGTAAAGTATGATAGGATATGTAGGTGAAGATATGGGATCTTAGTTTGTGGTGACATGCACATGGAAATAAGTGATGTAGTGTAAGTGGTAGGCTAGTTGTATGTATGGGTGGTTTTGGTAATGGTTGAGGGAAATAATGATTTATCTAAAATTTCAAGGATAAAATGAGGAAATGCATGAAGCTCATGAGTGGGAAATGAGTCATTCAAGACACAAAAAAATCAATAGGGACATAATCATAATATACTCTAATCATGGGGTGGAGTGGGACATGCCAATGGTAGGGGGTAAAAGTACAAAACTGTGTCACACTTTATAAACGAATTGGCCAACAAAAAAAAAAAATTGAACTTCGACCACATAAAAGTGGTCTTTATGTTTTGAATTTCAAAATGATGTAAAATAATGAAAATTAGAACTCTTGGTTAAGTTTATTCCTATAATTTTTACTTGGTTTTTAAGGTATTTTATTATTTTTTTATCAAATTTAAGAACAAATTTTGGAATACTCAAAATTTTAGGAAAAAGTGACTTTCAGTTGATGTCAAGAAACAAATTGAAAAAAATTCATTTTCCCTTGAATTTTTTTCTCCAAATAGGTAACTTCAATATCTAGTGCATAGAAAAAAAATCAAATTTTGATGTGTATTTTTCTTGTAATAACATTTTAAAGTCAAACTTACCATAATTTGATAGCTTTCATTTGACTTCAACTATTTTCTATTTTTTTAATCATTTTTCTACAAAAAATAATTATACCACTTGAGAGGAAGGATTCTCTCCTCCTATTGCCTTGCATTATATTTTCAGGTACTATGTTTTACTTTCTTTTTGCAATTCAATCTGGCATAACCTTTACTTTGAAACCCTATGTTCATTATTTAAAGATAATCATAATTAAAACTAATCCCGGGGTCTATAAAAATTACATAATTGGTTCACTTACTCTAGGAAAAATTTTTTAATCACATTTTGATAAAGAAATATCAGTTGAGAGAGGTTCTGGTTTTGAAAGAAGCTACAAAAGAGTTCAGTTAAACACTGATGGGATCAGAAATTGAACGTCACTAGGTGGTATAATTTTACAGCCAAGTAGGTTTCTGATCTAAAGAGGTTTTGAGAACCTTTCCAAAATTCACTTGGTGGGTTGTCTTAGGTCCGAAGTATATTGAGCACAGAAAAACATATATAGATATATATATATATATATATGTATGTATTGATTTTTTCAATTCAAGGAAATTCAGGAAAATACAAATGAAGACTTATTTCAACAAAAGAAGAGCTATTTTTGAAGGTACATTGATCTTCAACTTATAATTGATTATGTCACTCTTTTCATGGGTGCATTTGAAGTTAGTTTTCACTATTTTTCATTTGAATATAGATGAGAACTAGGGTTATTAGGCTATGGTGTACACATACAAGGACCCAAAATTTTGGATTATTCAAGTGCACCTACAAACTTTTTGTCGAACCCCAATCAAAATACCTACAAAACAACATGAACAAACACATTAGAAGATAGGATGCAAGAAAGAACAATGATTCCCCATGAAATCCATTAACAAGGTTTGAAATAGGAAACAAAGCAAAAATGAGATAAAAGAACAATAAAGCAAGCTAAATCCTATTGAAAACAAATGCAAACTCTTGATCCCATGGGGGAATTGGTGCCAATTTGATGTGAAAATTGGCCCTTTCCCAATTCCTATGATGCAAGATTGATGTGTGATGGAGTGATCCACTTTGTTGATGCTTGATGAGTGCTCCAATAGAAAAATTTGCATAACCTAGCTATGAATTCAACGAAAATGGATGAAAATTGCTAATGATTTGATCATAGTAAGTTTACTCAAATTGTGGATGATCAAATGAAGGATGAGCTCTTCATTTATAGATGAGATTGATTAGAGAAGAGGCAAAAGGGATGAATGTGGGACTAAGAATCAACAAATAGAAAGGTGCCACTTGTCAACATGTGAATGGTTGAGGAATGGGCACATTTTGAAGAATGTACAAAGAGGGGGGAGATTCAAATTCAAAATAAGGCTTGAAGGATGAGGTGAAAGGTGAAGTTAATTCCACATGGCTCAAGAAAAGGACATGTAAGATATTTTAAATGCTTTGTTGGAAGGGACAAGTCCTTTTGGGGGGAGATTTCAAATTTTAGGGATATTCCATCTTTGATGCCTTTTTTGAATGAAAATAGATGATTTATAAATCAATTAAATTGATTTTCATGTGCAAGTTGCAAAATCTAGAGGATTTGAGTGATTATGATTAATCATGATTTGATTAATTTAAATGATGTTAGTTGATTTGACCATTTTGACTTAGATTTTAGGATTTAAATAACTCAAAATGAGAAGAGAATGATTTAGACTTAGTTAAATAAATATTTTTGATTTATTTAACCAAGAGTGTTTAAATTAAATTAGATAAATGTTTTATTTATTTAATTTAATTAGATGTAGAGATTTAATCAAATATTATAAGATTATTTAACTAAATAAATGGGAAGATGAAATGACCTAGCTAAAATTACATGAACCGTGATTTGTGAGTGTCGGGGATTTATTTAATTAAAGGAGGTGTGATGGCTTTAATCAAATGGAGCTAATTGATTCCAGTATATGGCTAAAATAGAGGATAAATTCCGGATAGGCGATGTTGAGTGGGGATCAAGTGTACGATATCAATCTGTATATTTTCTATGTCTACACTTTTATTATAAAATTTGTAAACATATGCTTCACTTCACATAGTGTGTTTTAGATAATCATTGTAAATTTTAGATAACTATCTTCTTGAGGCATTATTCATGTCCTCATTTTAGTCCTCATTTTATGTGGTTTTGCACAATCATTTTTTCCCTTGCACCTCTTCTCTTCTCTACTTTTCATTTATTTCTCATGTGTGGCTTCCATCCCTTGTTCTTGTGCATAACTCCTTCCTTGTAACATGATCTACTATCATGTGTTCACCCTATCCTCTTACATAATGTTCCTTATCCAACCTATTGTGGCCTTACATCAAACTCCTTAGGTGTAAAATAATACATGAATCCTTATTCACAAATGAGATGAAGTGGCAGTTTCATGCTCTTCAAAATTCATCAATATTGTCTCATCCTTCCCTATACACTCATACTTTAGCATGATTAATATGTTTTTTTCCTTTTTTTTTTTCCTCAACCTCACCTACATGGCATACACTAACTTCCTCTATCTAAGTCCATTTATTTTAATTGTTCTCAACTTTTCGCTATGAGATCATGTCTTGTTTTCTCCCCTTTGACCTTCTTCTCCATCCTTACTCCTTCCTTTGTCCAACCTCTTGTACTAGGGTTTGAACACTTCACTTATATACTTTTTTCTCTTTGATGTATTTTGTGGACACCTTTGTACTTTCTTGAGGTAGTTTCCTTTATGTTAGTGAACTTTTCTTAGGTTCCAGTAGTTCTTGTAGCACTTATGTGTTCCATTCTCCTTCCTCATTTCTCTTTGTTGAGGATCTTCTTGCATTCTCTTTTATTCTTGTGCTCACTCAATCAATTAGATTTTATTGAAAATAATGTTGTTGCCTTTCTATGGATCCTCTCCTTCACATGTTTTTACCTTGTTCATCTATATTTCATCATCAAAACTTGACTAGATATTTCCAAACCTTATGTGTGTCCAATTTTTCCCATGCTCTTGCATAAGGTTGGCACATCTTAGGTTCACTTGACTCGATTATGGTATACTTGGAGATCAATTCCCCTTATTGAAAATCTATACTTGCATTCTTTTCTAACTTCTTCATGCCCTATAACCAATAAAAACCATCTACTTATCCTTTTTATGGTGTACTATGTTCCTTCAAAATTAAGGTTTAACCTAAATTTCCTTTGTTATTCCAAGTTTTATTCATACATAATTTCACATACCCTACATTATACATTCTTGAACTACTTGTGCAAGTTTAGATTCCCCTTTTCTTGTATCTTCTAGAGCTCCTCATTGCTAGATGCTTCATCATGTGATTCAATATTGATCTAGTTTATATTTCTTGTGAACACATTATTTCTGATCTCATGCGCTATCTAAATCTAATGCTTTAACCCTATCTTCTTTGAATACATTTTAAGGGTTGTGATACACGTAACAATACCCCTTCTTTGAATACATAAAGGGTTGTGATACTTGTAATTTAATTTAGCCTTCTTTGTCTCTAAACTATTTTTGTAGTTCAAGGATCTCCATGACATGCCTTTTTAATGATGATCTAATTGGATTTCCTTATCACAAGTGATATTGAAAATTATGAGCATGTCTTGTCAAATTTATAATATGAGCTAGTGATCTACACATTTTATAGTACTCATTTTATTAAAAATATCCACATATTGATGCATTTAGTGGTGATAGTAAGTGATATCATGATCTAGTGTATCTAGTTACATGCTAAATATTTTCAAGTGATATATATACCAAATATGCTCATGATATGTTCGTAATTTATGTATTTAAAGAAATTTTAATTGATGAACCTTTATTGTGGTTTAATTTTCATTGATGAACATGTTTATTGTGGATATATATTTATCATATGGTTGGACATATTTTTATCATCCTATATCACTAGAGAAACAGAATAAGTAATGTAGTCCTTATATTCAAGTTAAAATAAATTCAAAAATTGAGTATGATGATGTTAAGATAATATGGTTGTAATCTTCTTGGGGACAAATTCTTTCAATATCATTAGTTAAGACCTATTTTGTTTGTCTTTTCTTTATTTTTATTTAAATTTTTGTAGTATCCTTTTTATGTTGATACAAAGATACTAGAGAATAATGGTGTGTGGTTCATGTTAATTATTTCTTACATGTATACATGAATTTTCCCTATAAACTTTATATGATGCTTGAGGTTATAGAGTGCTTATAGTAAATACTCTCATCATGTTTTAAAAACCAATGTTATAATTTCTTTTGTTTTTTTACTTTGGCTTTAAAAATGAACAATATTATCATGGTTTTAAGCTGGCACAAATCAAAGGCTATAGGAAAGTTTGGCTAGAGGGTGATTCTTTCAATATCATTAATAATTTGAAAAATTGTTTCCCCCCTTCTTGGGCTATTGAGTCTTTGATAAGGGATGCCATTGATATTCTGAAATCTTTTGATGAGTATTACATCTCTCACATTTTGAGAGAGGGTAATGGGCTAGCAGACATCTTCACTAATATTGGAGTTAGAGAGGTTAGGGAATGGGTTTTGAATGACCCTCTCCCTATAGAGTCAATAGCAACTATTAACTATGATGGCCAATTTTAATTTGCTTAAGTTCTCATTATGGTTGGCAGCATGCATGTCTTTCTTCACGTGGCCGATTATTATGAGAAAGGATGGTACGCCATATTTGAATCAAGTGAATGGTATGGGGGTTGGGCATCATAGGGAACAAAGCTCTATGTTCTTAATTCTCCTCTGCCTCATTTAAGTTCTCACATGGATTTTGGGATTTCTTAGCATTGTCTTCCAGATTTTTCCTTTCACTAAGTTTAGAGTTCTCAAGCTGTTACCTTTTGCTAACTTTGTCGATATGGGTGGAGATAGAAATCAAGCAAAATCTTTCTCATGTGAAGCAACCAAGAAGAAGAAGGAGGTTTGGTAGGTGTTGGATAAAGGAGGGTCAACTCCTTACTTGGAGAAATTACATGGCAATAATCCTCACATTACGAAGCTATTTGCTAAAGGATGGAATGATAGGGTGTTGAAGCTATATGGAATGGAGTTTGATGTCAATGAAGAATTTATAGCTAAGATTACTGGACTGGCCATGGATGGTATGAAAGTTTTTAGAGATAAAAAGGATTCATAGACCGCTATGCAAATATTCTTCAAGGTATATGAAGCTAAGGATTTGAGGACTACGAGAAGTGGAGGCTACCAAAGAATCTCTCTTAAGGCATTGTGGGGAGATGTTGTTGAAGAGCTAATACATTTTATTACCTTGGAAGGACACTTCTCAGTGGCTAATTTGCATACCACTTCATCTTTCTCAATCACTTCCATCATAAGAAAAGGATTTCCTTTCCCTATTACCTCCCGATGTCTCTAGATTCGAGTCTTAAGGATCACAAGAAAAACCCTAAAAATACCATTTTGCATGTGGGGTTAATCCTTCTTATTTTTTAATATACGAAGTCCTTTTAGGTGGCTAAGCCATTTGCTACCCTGAAGGGTAAACAGCCTAAGCCTACGGAGGAGTATGAGACTACCTTTGAAGAGGAACCGTCCAACAAAAAAGCGAAGAAAAAGAAACTTATTTTGGAAAATAAGTCAGATTCAAAGGAGGATGTGGACGTTGTGCCAGATTCACTTGCTTCTTTGGAGGTGGGTCATCATTCCCCTATTGTGGGAAATATGAAAAAAGGGGAGTCGTGTGCTAGCAAGGGCTATGTGACTTGTAGTGATGAGGTGGCTGCTGATTTTTTGAGTAGGGGTGTGAAGGAGAAGAATGATTTGTATGGCGAGGCTTCTTCATTTCCCCCTATTACCAAGCAGAAGAAGGAGTCAGAGGAGGGAATTAGGAAGAAATGGGTTATGAGGTCTATGAGTCAATTATTGGAGAGGGGATTTCCTCTCACTATAGCGAGTGGTCTCGATGTTGATGACTCTCCGAGTGTTAAGCCAGACTTGTAGTAGAAAGTTAAGACTGGGGTTGTTGGTGTTGTTGTGGATACCTAGGATGCAAAATTGGAAAGGTTGAAGAAGAGAAAGGTTGTGGCGGAGGAGATTGTGAGCTCCATTTGCAAAATCAAGACTCCAGTTGGTGATGGGAAAGGTAAGGAAATCTCTGATGGTCAAGATAGGGTTAGCTCCTCTGAGGAGGAAGATGCTTTGGGGAAGGGGGTTTTTAATATTGATAGAGAAGAAATGTTTGATGTGTTGGGAACTACTCATGAGGGTTCCATTGTTCTGTTCAAACTATTTAAATACTTTTTTCATGAACTCAATAAAACTAATGTTAAAGTTAGGGGTGTCGTGAGTAAGCCTGAGGAGTCCTCTATCCAAAATCAGATAGATGAATTGTTTGATTCATTAAACATTGTGGCAGAGGAAACTCTTAAGATGAAACAAAATCTAGAAGGTAGAATCCTCACCCTTGAGGATCAAATGGAGAAAATTTGGGCTACTGTGACGAGGGGTGGGGAGGTGTCTAAATCTGTTGGTAAATTTGATTCTACTGGTGTGATTCCTCCTGTGGTTAGTGCCAAGAAGCGTAAAGAAAGTGCTCATGCTAAAGAGATCGGTGTTGTTGGTAAGTTGATGGAGGAGGAGGGTGTTGCTGAAAAGGGTGGGGAGAAGGGTATTATTTTGATTACTGAGGTGAATACAAATGGTCCTAGTGCTAGGACTAGAAACAAGACTAAAGCTCAGGTTGGGGTTTCTGGTAAAGAAATGCCTGATGTTTTGGATGAAGCTCAGAAGGCTACGGCAAGTGACGTGGAAGCAAAGGATATTCTAAAAAACATGTAGTGTTGTTGGTTGGGGTCCTCCTTTTTGGCTGAATCTTTGTTGTTGGGTTGATGTTGTTGAGATGATTTTTGCTTAGTGTCATTTTCTTAAGTTTCAATTGCTTTCTTTTGTAAAGGGTTTTGGGCCCCTTCAAAAATTGTATTTTACCTCTAATAAAAAACAAATGAACAATATTTAGTGTTATTTTTATGCAATATTAACAACATTCATTGAAATCATGTGTGTACATTTGTATGCAGACCTATCATAGTCAGGTAAATAAAATGAAGTACGAGATATTAGGATCACAATGTTGATATTGTATTCTCGAGTTATGAAACTAAACATTGTACATAAACTATTAAATAATTATACATACTTAGATTTAACATTACTCAGGGAAACAGGATAAAGGCACTAATGTCAGCCCTTGTGTTAGGACTAGAAGAAAAACTAAGAAAGGTGATACTATTCTAGTATAGGAAGTGAACGAGGTTAAGGAGATGCATGACAAGGTTATCACTAAAGAATTGGAAGTAGTGAGGATCCTAAAGAATCTGTTGTAGTTGTTGTTCTATTTTGGTATACTTCGTGTTTGTTGCTTGTTTGTCGATTTCTTGTTAGTGGTTTTGTCTGATTTTTTTCTTTGGAGCTGCTTCCTTTTGTAATATCTCTAATATCTCTCAAGTTGCCTTATTTTTTTTGTAAAGGGTTTTGGGGCCCCTTCAAAACTCATTTTTTGATAATAAAAAATATTACTTAGATATTTTAAGTTTGAAAAAATTTTATATGTAAATCAAACAGAAATTTGTACAATAATTAATTTTTCAATCTGTTTTTGAATTAATATGAGTTATAAATTTATGGTTATTCAATTACTTCATTCCTTTAGTCTTAGTGATAGTAGCACTAGTTGTACTCTATGTTAGAATGTAAAATAATTTCATGAACACATTTATCTCCTTTAATATTTCTTTATTTTAGACTAATTAGTTGCCCTTAGTTAGAGGTAATACTAAAGTTAGTTCCCTTGACTAGTTTTTCACCATTCCACTCATTCATTGTGCAAAATGCTTATGATGGAATTGTTAACTTGATGCCATCACAAGTGTGAATGACATATTTTCTTGTTATGTCTTGGTGGAATGAAAATAAAAGTATAGAACATATATATTGTTCAAACTAAAACCATAGAATTAGTACAAGCTTTTACATATATACATGTGTAAGTGAGAATAATGGAAATTAAAATCTATTAATTAAGATTTAAGATATGGATTAAATAGTGATTTATCCACTCATAATTTAATAAACACATCTAACATTTTACAATTGTTAAATAATATTGGTATTCAAAAGAGATTAATTTTATAGTAATCTAGTTGTTTAATATTGTAGAATAATGTAATTATTGTTAATACATTAAATTCTTCGTGCCACCTATAAAAATAATAGTATAGTTTAATTTTGATTTAAATTATCTTTACGTATACTCATGAATATAATTATTTCCTTAGATCCCTTGTGATTAAGAATGTCTTGGTTATTAACTTAGTAAATACTAAATTATTAAGTGAATATGTGTAGGTTGAAATTAACCATTGTTGTTTAAATCTGAAATAATCATAGAAAAAAATCAAATTAGAAAACATAGAAATTGTTCAAATCAAAAAGCTAAATTAATGTAATATTGTGATTATGAATTATAACTCTAGAGTTGTTGTTTGTTCCCTAGAATTTAATTGTCTTCAATTAAAGATTTTTGCATATAAGAATAATTCTTTATATGTCTCTTTTAGTCACCTAGCTTGAATAATTGTCTTCATAGATGACAAAATTAGAGTTATCCTTAGTCTTAATTATATCCATCATTGTCTCAC
>VDFB02254487.1:0-33437 GCA_007258455.2 Sequoia sempervirens | reverse complement strand
CAAGACAAATGAAAAGACAAATGTTTATGACATATAGAAGAATGCAGATACATATAGAATAATGCACATGAAGAGAGAGATACATCAAACAAAACAGTACATGGGATCACATTACACACATGCAATCACACAAAGAAACATGCAAAACAAAGCGAAATACTAGTAAGGCACATGCGATTCAACCTATAGCAAGTCATTCACATCCCAATCTTGTTTAGTGTATGCAAAAGGTAGACAACTAGCCAAAGGGACAATATCAAGTGCCAAAACTAGGACAAGGCTATCTAACCCCTTATCCCCACTAAGTGTAGGACAAGGATGAGATGAGATAAGTGATGAGAATGAGCTCCTTGCAATAAAGAGAATGATTTTCAATGAATGTTAAACATGTAATAGTGAGCATTATAGAATCCTACAACTATTACATGGAAAGGAGCAAATCACATGCTTTAAGTCAATATGGATCCCTCGGGGATCTAAATTTCTTCAATATTCGCTTTAAAGGTCAAAAATTATTGGTGTGATGTCCATGGAATCTATGATAGGCACAATATGGTTTATGTTGAGAATTTTTCTTTGCGGTTATATTTTCACTTTTCAGTGGTAATTTGATTAGTTTCTAATGTAGAAGGGTGTAAAATATATTCTCAGTCTTCGAAATTTGTAATAGGTCATAGGAAGTTGCAAGAATGTCATACAACTTTTGTAGCTGAAGTCTTTGATGTGCATGTAGTTTTTCCTTCTTCTTCTTTGGTTTGATTAATGTTTGGTTATCACTCTCCTCTTCTAATTGTAAGCCCTTTCCTTTTTTAGAAAAGGATGTGTTAGGAGTAGTAAAGTGATTAGAACTTGTGGTTTCTTTTCTCTTATGCATGGGTAATATATTGGAGGTTGGTTGAGGAGGAGGAAAATTCAATTGAATGATATGGAACAAGGCACATATAAAATATTTTCCTTCTTTATGTTCAAGCATTAGTCGTATGTTCCCATTGAGAGGAATAACATTACCAACAATAGGTTCGATTCTCACAAAGTTTTTCAAAACTTTTAATTCTTCATCTAGCCTCCTTATGTTTTCTTGTGGGACATTAGCAACATCATGCACATTGGTTGTAGGTAAGGAAGTCATTGGAAATGAGGTATGAAAGCTATGATCCATAGAGGGTTGATTATCAAAAATATTAAAAAAAGAGTTGGAGAACCCAAGATCCACGATGAATGGTGTATCGTGGGATGACATGAGTCTCGAACTATGTCTCACAACAATATTGCTAATAGGACACCAAGTTTTAAAGCTCATACAAGATTCACAAAATTAATGTAAACCCAAAATGGAAAGAGGGTGAAATGCAATGCAATGACCTAGAATGCAATATGTAAATGCAATTTTCAGATTCTAAACAAGGTAATTTTCTGATTACACAATGAAAAAAAACTTGAAAATGATGTCTTGTAAATGCAATTTTGAAATCACACAATGCACTAATTTTATCAAATGAAGCTAAATATGATCAATTTCATTTAACATAAATTTTGCAAACTAAAATAGAAAACTATAAACAACAAAATGCAATGCGTAAACAAATGTTTTATTGCCCAAAAAATCTGGAAATGACCCTGATCAGGGACCCATTTTCCCTAGGGAAAATGGGTCCTAGGTTAGGGTTTTTAAAAATCTTTTTACAGATTTTTGAGATGATTTTAGTGGTTTCTAGATTCTAATTAGAAACAATAAGTTAAAATTTGATTTTTTTGTGAATTTAAAGTTGAATGCAAGTGCAAAATGTGATGAAATGACAAACTACGGGACCTAATTTGATATGCAATTTTGTTTCAATTTTCAAATGCAAGTTAATGATGATGCAGTTATATGTAAATGGTTTTCAAAATGACCATTTTTCTGTATTTTTCAGATTTCAAGAGATGAAAAAATGCAATCCCAAAATCCTAAATGAAATGCAAAGTTAATGCAAGTTAAATAACCCTAAACAAGACTCAATTCAATGCAATGAAATGCAAATGAATGCAAGATCTAAATCTAGGGTTCACCATAATGAAACATAGAAAAATAGGGGTTTTGATTGAAATGTGGAATGATGGACCTATTGCTCTAATTTCATTTAGGAAATGAGATCCAAACAATGAAATGATTGTCAACCAAAAGGTGAGTCAAGTCAAAGTGTGAATCTACAAATTTCCCTTTTATGCAAGGACGGGGGTCCTGATTAAACAACACTTTGGGGAGAAAGATTAAAAATAGAAAAAACAACTCCAAATTGTAATCTAAAAAGTGCATCTAGAAGATTAAGCTCAATTCTAATGGGACCATAAATTAAATTATAGATCTAAGAATGGGAAAGTGATGTGTAGCAGTCACCAAAAGTGCTTTTTTGAAGCAAACCAAGGACTCATTCGCCCTATGGCGAATGGGTCCTGGCTAGGGCTCTTGAAAAATGGTTTCTGGGTTCTCTTCTACTATGTTTTCACTCCCATATTCCTGAATCTCAGAGTTAGATAGTTAGAAATAAATTCTATAAGTCGGTTTCCATGAAATTGCAAGAATGGTGACAAATTTGACAACTTTGGAAATTTTCTCTTCAATAGATCTTCCACCTAAAATATGAAAACACATATCAAGAGGGAAAAATGTTTTTTGTTAGGTGAATGGGGGTTTACCTTGGTCAAATCCTATTTTGGTAATTAAACCTTGTAATGAAACAATGAAACATGAAGGAATGATGAATGAATAAATGCAATGTCACAACTCACCAAACCCTTGTTTGAACCTTGGAACATGGATCTACAACTTGCATGATATGACTTCAATGGATGTGGATCTTGATCTTGAGACTTGATTTGAAATAATGCCTTTGAATGCTTGAATGGTTCTTGACCACTACATCAACATATTAGCTCAAGTAACATGCATGATGCAAGAAGACTTTGACATGATAATGGGATCTTGATTGTTGCAATAATCTTCAATAAATCTACCTTGAATTCCTTGAAATGCTCTTGTGAAAATTCTCTTATGATAACTTAGGATGCTTGAATCAAACTTGCTAGGTGAAACATCCTGAAATGATCTCTTATTTATACATATGTTAACATTAATTCCCGAAATTCAAATAACACAAGATGACATGTGAATACACATTTGAATTCATTGAAATACCACCAAAAAAATATTTAAAATTTAGGTCCTAGGTCTAAGTGAGGACCCATTTGCCCTTGGGAAAATGGGTCCTAGGTCACTCGCCTAGGACGCACATTCTCCAATGTTAAATGTTATGTTATGACATTTATGAATGTCGGATTTTCCTCTTCAAAAATTGTAATTAATTAGACTTGGATTTGAATTAAAGGGGCCAATTAAGGCATAATATACATCAATTAATTAATAAAGTTGTAGAAGAGTGTGAAAGTGTAAAGGTACACCTTACAACACCATAAATAAGGCACAACTAAGTCCATTTTAATTAATGAGGCCCTAAAATTAATGTGGATATGTAAAATACATATTACAACACTAAATTAAGGCATATTTAGTCCTTTTTATCATTATTAATTCCCAAATTAAGTGTGAAAAAGGGATACTTTTTCTTACACTACAACAATGAGAGTTGAGTGCTATATAGGAGCAACCCTAAATGATAAAGGGATTAGATCATGACAAGTGTCAACATCACATGCGATGAGACAGAATGATCTAATAATAGCTCTCTAGTTAACATAAAAAAAACACTCCTAAGTTTAGCTTAAGTGCATGGGAATAAATCAGAATAATAATTAATTAAAGATTAATTAATTATTAGCTAATGCATGAATACTCTAACAATAATTGTGGATGATGAAAGTGAGAATCACAAATAGTAACGATACAATAAAAGTAGAAAATTCACACTTCAACAATCACCCAATAAAGCCTATGATCTATTCATAAAATTAATTGATAAACAATACCATAGCAAAGACCTTAGATTGTCCTATTGTTTCTTTGATAAATACTTGAATGCTTGATGTAGATTGCTCTCAAATTTTTATCATAACCTTGATATCAACATGATAGAATGAAGTTTTGATGCTTAATAATGGATGCTTGATAGATGCTTGCTTGATAATGATAGCTTGATAGTAAAAGTGCTAAGATTTGATCATGAGAATGCTAGGGAGATTTGGAAATAAAAGTGCTAGGGGGGAATGAATGAAATGAAAGATTCTTATTTGTATGATTCACTTGACATTTGATCAATGGTGGAGATTAATATGCAAGATCAATGGATAATAAAATTTGAGAGAGGGTAGGACCTATAATTTGAATTTGATGAGGAAGAAAAAATAAAAGAATTAAATAAATTTATTTAATTTTAAATGATAGTTGGAGAAATAAATAAATATTAATTTATTTATTTTAGAAGAAAATATATAATTTAAATAAATTACTTTTAATTTATTTAAAAGAAGATTGTTAGCTAATTAAATATATATTTTTTTAAAATTTTAATTATAGAGGAAAGTATTTAATATAAATTTGATTGTAATTAATGTTGGAGGGAAAATGATAAGTGATGAATTAATTAAATAATTAAAAATTATTTAACTAATATATATATGATAAAAGATTAAGATAATTAAATAATTAAAAAATATTTAATTATTATGGATGAAAAGAGGAATATTAGCTTAATTAAATTATTTAATTAATATAAATAGAAGAAATGAAAATAATGATGGAATGATAAGATGAAAATATATTAGCCATTTTTAGGTGTGTACAACAATAAAAATCCGCCACTTGTATGCCACTAAGACAAATGCCTTGGCAATTAAATGATCCTCAAAATAACACTTGTCAATATTATCTACATTAGCCGTTTGAAACATGAGCTCCCATTAAGAACATGTGAAATGAAAAGATATAATGATAAAGATAATAGATGACACACTAAAGACAAATGCCATAATTTTGCAGCCTCACGACCTTTATCCAAAATCTAAAAATGAGCCCATGACAATATAAATTAATGTGATAAAATGAGGGCTCAACACATGGATTCTAGCATGGAAGGTTGTGGGGCTATTTTAATAGTTAAAACAAGGAATTTTAAGTGATTTTTAAAGTACATGCATTAAATATGAGAGCAGGTTAGTAGGACAAGGGGACTAGTTATCAAATGAATAAAAGCAATCAAAGAAGACATTTAAGAATCTAGCCATGAGAACAATAGGTCAGCCACAAAACATAAGAAAAATATAATGAAACCAAACTAATGCCTAGGGTTTTAGACTTAAGCAAATAAAACCCTCTTAAATACTTCAAAGGAAACCTTAGGAGCTAAATAAGTCCGACCAACGTCTATGAACCAGACATCTTGTGTATAAGTGGTGTATGCTTGAGAAAACTACTATTTGAACAAGATTATGGATTTATATGACCCTTATGTGAATGTGTGTGTGTTTGTATACTAATTATTGGTATGGAATCAATTGTTGATGGTAATTTGTTATAATTCTATTATAACTAGACTAATCTTGTACACTTATGCATAATGAATATTTATGATTAAAATTGAGAAATGAGATCTCATACAAGAGGAGAGGATGAATTCTCTCTATCATTGGTGTACAAATTATGAATCCTCTAATTCCAAAAGGCGATACATAGGTAGGGTCATCATGAATTAACCCTTGAGGTTTAGGTGTGGGTTAAGGAATGAATTTGACTTTGTGAGGTTACCACTTTTTAGTATAAGCATATGAGTGGTGGTGTGGAGTCTTCACCATGATGATGGTTGGAGAAGTGGGAAAGTGAACACTTCTAGATTAGATTGAAGATGATTGGTTGATTAAGTTGGTATTTATTGTGAAATGATTGAAAAATAGTAGTAATCAAGGGGTAGTTATTATAGATATATAAAAATTTGAAGAACCACAAGCAATGCCATTGCCACTTGCACTAAAAGTGTGCTTGCTTTTAAACTCCTCAAGTGTAACATGTTGGAAAGTGGAAGAATCCAACTTAATTTTCTTTGGCTCCACATCCTATAGATTCATAGGGGTCTGGGGGTATTTCCAACAATAAGAAAGAGGGACCTAGCATTCTTGCGAGAGTTAGGGGGTAGTAGCTTTGTGGGGTTTGGAGGCAACACCCTTGATGCACTCCCTATCACAATATAGGGAATGCCATGATACAAGGTGGGGTTGAGGGGCAAAACCCTTTCCATGAAGACCTTCAAAACTACACATACTTTCATGGTGCACACTATTTTCATAATATTTTAAGAGGTAAAGTTAAAAGGTGATTTTTTTTGAAGAAAAATAAATAAATCAAAAAGCATAGAAAAATAGATGGATTTTCCCTAGGTTTGCTTGGATTCAATTGGATCCTTCTTGGGTTTGTGAACCCAACCCCATTTTGTTGTATCCTACCTGCATCTACAAGTGGATAGGGCTAGATCATAAATTCAGTTTGAATTGGACTTGAAGTCAGCCAATATGTAGGTGGATTTGGTAACCCAGGTGTCAATGTATACTAACAATATTTTTCTATTTGTCCCAAATTAAATTAAAGTGCATTAATACTTTTTTTATGCATTTCTCTACAAAATAAATATTTCAATTCTTTACCTAACTTTTATGATTTATTTCTTGAAATACTAAATCAAAGTTATATTCCATGGTTAAAATGCATGAGTAATCTTAAAACATATAAATTATTACTATTTTCAATGATAAGTCTTAATTTATAAACAAATAAATGATGGCAGAGCATACCTATTTTAGAAAATTGGCATACAAAATAAGAGGGAATCTTCATGTTTCTCTTTGTGAAGTGCTGAAGTTTTTGGGTCATTACCATTTTATTAGAGATCACAAGTAGAAAAATTTGAACATGCAAAATTTCTTGATGACTGACACTAACAAAAATCTAAGTGGATGGTTCATGGCTTTTATGAAGTTGACAAGGATGATTTTCTTGACCTCTACCTTAACTAGTTATGAAACATGGGGGAACATAGAATGCTATTTTTTGTGGATTGGATGTTCATAGTAGTTAGTCATATATTATGGACTACAACATTAGTGTCCATTCTAAGCATTTCAACATACTCCCACATGAAGATATCGATGAATACATAAAGTGTGACAATCTAAAACTTTTAGATGGGGAAATATATCATCCTATTCAATTTATTTAGGTTATATGTGGTTCCCTATTTGATTTCAAGAATGTCTTTAGGCTCTATATGAATGCATTTCTCAAATCAATCAAGGTGAAAATGAGCTATTGATTGAGCTCCTCATCCCCCATTATGGCTTGGGAATATTAGTGATACCCAAAGGATGATCTAAGGAAGGAAAGGAAGATAATTATTGCGCAAGGTCTATATGAACCTCTTGTAGGGTTATATTTTATTAAATAAAGAGTGATATTTGACATTAATTTAGTAACACTCACCTCTTTGTAATGATGCACACTCCACAATGAAGTAACACTCAATTTTGAAATTAATGTAGTAACACTCATCTCTCTTTATTCTATGTAGATTAGGGGAGAGGGTTCAATAGTGGAGTGGGGTCTTATATTGGGTATAGGAGCTGACCACAATGGGGCCCTTAGTGGATCACTTAATTAATCATAATATATTCAAATTATCCCCAAAATCTACTCAAATATAGACCAAACAATTTTCACAAGATATTTGTTTTATATATATTTTTTATTTGTCCCAAAAAGGTACTTGATATAATAGTCTTATAAGTCATACAAAACATGATTTGCATTTGGAACTCCATGTACACAATCCACATTGCTAAGATATGTAACCTTTCATATGTTATTATGTGCATCTACTAAAAATATAGAATTTAATAGTTCCACCTACATGTACTACGACCACCCATAATAATGTTATGTGAATTAAAAATAGAGTGCTTTGTTAGCAAAATCCATGCCCAATTGTACCATCATGAAATTAGATACAACCACTAATATATTACTATTTTCCAAATATAAAATCCTCTTCTAACAAAAAACATAGGCGAGTGTTCCATCCGTCATACCCAAACACCCACTTACTAGTCCCTTCGTACTTTAATTCCTGCATGCAACACACTGGAAGGTGTAAGGATCACCAATGAAACTGTAAAAACAAGAGGATAGAAAATAAACATTTAAGACCATACAAGCATTCATCCAAATCCATCAGCTCTCAAACTTATTGGCAAAACATTTTTTCCAAAGCCTGCAAGTAACACAATCGATGGTGTAAGGATCACAAATCAAGAGAAGAGGACATAAATTTAAGGCTTCGTACCAAACAAGCATTCAAATAGATCAATCACTTCTCATTAATAGTACCAATTCAAAATTTTAAATATCCATTAAATCCATTCATTTATCTCATTTGAATCCATCATCGATTTCATTTTGTATTTTATAGTCTGTTTTCTCTCTTGTTCTATATTTTACTGGTGGCAACAATGTAAGAAGAGGAGGAATCAACCAAATATTGACAAAAGGAAATTGAATATTCTTCCAAGTATTATATTGGTTTACCATATTTTATTGTATATTATGTATGTCTATCTATTCTATATCATTTTGATGTTATAGTCACTATATTGTAATTGCATATATGCCATTTTTTGTTATTATGTATATGCCTTTTTATTGTGTGGGATGGAAATGCTATAACCACTATATTATACATGCATATATGTTGATTTTAGTTATATAGTAAGGGCCTATTTGGGCTTTGTAGTTATATTGTCAATGGCTATCTGCTGTTTTTGGTTATACTGTAAATACCTATTTATTCTATAGGATGTAAATGATGTTTCCACTACAACTTAAGTGTGTTTATGCCTATCTATTATATATTGTTAATGCCTCTTTATTATATAGGATGTAAATGTTCTATCCATTATACTATAAGTGCACATTAGTTGAACACCCATCAATACAATTTTTTTATATCCATGATGAAACTGTTGACATGGGGAGGTATTTTGTTTTTTTTTGATCCACGTGGCACTCCACATGGACCTCAAAAGTTATCCCTCTCCACTATGGGATTTTAGTTATGCTATTGATGCTTATATTTTATATACTATTAAGGCATTCCTATTCTATAAGATGTAAATGATGTAGTCAGTGTGTTTTGTAAGTGCATATATGAAGTTTTTAGTTCTATTGTTAATGCATATTTGTTCTATACTATTTTTTTTTATGGAAAATCGCTATCTATATTCGTTCTATACTATTAATACATATATGTTTTATATTGTTAATTCCCATCTATTGTATACAATGCAAATGTTGTACCCACAGTACTGCAAGAGCATAAATGGGGTTTTTAGCTGTATTGTTGGTGCCTACCTATTCTATACTATTTCTATACATTTGTTTTTATGATATAAATGTTGTAGCTAATGTACTGTAAGTGTATATATGGGTTTTTTAGTTATATTGTTAATACCTATTTTTTATAAAATGTTAATACCCAATCTTGTATATGATGTAAATGTTATTCTGTAAATGCCTATATGTTTCCTATATGCCACTATCTTTTCTAAACTGTTAATGACTATTTATTCTATATGATGTAAATGTTGAAGCCACTTTACTATAGTACATATATATGGTTTTTAGTTATATTGTTAATGCATATTTGTTATAAACTATTAATTCCCATCTCTTCTATTTGATCTAAATGTTATTTTGTAAATACTTATTTTTTGCCTATATACTAATATTTGTTCTAGACTGTTAATGCCTATATGTTTTATATGATGTAAATGTTGTATCCATTGTATTGTAAGTACATGTTTGAGGTTTTTAGTTTTCCTATTAATACCAATCTATTCTATATAATATAAATGTTGTAGCCATTGTAAATGCCCATCTATTCTATAGAATGTAAATGCTCTACCCATTATAAATGCTTATCTATTTTTAGTACATTGTAAATGGTTATTTGTTTTATATGATGTAAATGCTCTACCCACTACTATAAATGCCTATATGTTTCTATTTATTTCCTTATCAAGCAAACATCAAACAATATATTTGTAAATAATAAAGTAAAAATTCTATAGAAAGTAAACTATAAACATCTTATACAATACAAAATTTCAAGTTGCAAACTTAAATTCAAAAACTAAACTTCCATTCGAGCATCACTTACTAATCTTTAGTTTGAGCATCACTATGAGTTATCAAACTCAATTAACAAACTTAAGTTACAAATACAAAATTGTCAATGGTTATGAAAATGGTATAACACAAGTTTTATTATTTTCCTAGAAATATATTAAAACTTTGATTTTGTTTCTCATTACCATTGGTGGAATTTCAAGTTGAATTCTTGAAGCTTTTTGTCTGTTAATTTTTCATTGAAAAGATTCTAAACTGTTGAAATTGTTGTTTAGTGTTGTATGTTCTTCTCTATAGATGAAGAATAAATCTCAAACAAGGACACAACATGGAACACAGAGATTGAAGAAAACCATTCCTCTAAATGAAAGAGGAGTTATATTTCTAGTAGATGAAGAAGCTCATGTTCATGCCAAGAGCACTCTAAAACCAATTCATCTATTACTTTAGGTTATTACAACTACAAGAATGAAGAATTAAACATTGTTAGAATGAGAGTGGACAAGAGAGGACATGGAGGGATCTCTTCAAGGTGTTGAGAATAATGGGATTTTCATTAGGAGTGCAACAAAAAAATAGAGAATCTTGAAAAACACTCTCACCAACTAGTTAGGTGGGATAACATCAATATCCAAGAAAGGTCCAAATATTTTGACAATAAATGAAGAGGCTCTAATTATGGAATTGTCCACAAAGTTGATTGTAGTGGGCCATTGCCTTTAGATTATTAATTTCAAGGTAGAGGTAGCCTAAATATGCCAAACTAGACTAAACCCATACAATCAAATAGGATTCTTGGTAAATCCTAGTAGATTGGGTCTAAAAGGTGCCATTCTAAACTCACCTTGAGGACAAATAAAGGCCTTGATAGATACAAATCATCATGCCTCAAGCTTGTTGTTGTCTCTTCTTTCTACAAAACATCATCGAAAGCCTATGATGCAAATATATATGGAGCTCAATGAATATGGAATTGTGATGAAACTAGTATTTAGGTAGAGAGAAATGGTGCCATGATGGTGTTGGAAAAAATAGGTAGTAGGATTGTGTCTTTACATTATTTTGAAGAGTCAAGAATGAATAACCATTATGTGTTGTGTTAATGATACTGAATAGAGTATGCTAGGGTTTTATTTATTAAAGGGTAAAAAACAACTTAAATTACATTGCTAGCTATGAACCAAGTGCTTGGATGGAAATCCAACCACACATAGATGAAAAAAGAACTTTTTATTATTTTTTTGTACCACTTTGCATGATCAATTCTAGATGGTGTATTGCCTACAAATAGACACTTGTTGATTTTTGATGGTCATGAAAGCCATGTCACTGTTATAACTATCTAGGAGGAAAGGATGTTGGGTATTTATTTTCTTACATTTATAGTGCACATATCACATTAACTATAACCCCTTGATGTGAGCGTGTTTTTGACATTCAAATCATACTACTGACACTTTTCAGTTTAGCATATAGCCCAATGCTTCTGGAGTGCAAAACATCCTTAGTCTATCTTGATGTTTCACTAGATGAAGTGACCACCATATTGTTGTCCAATCTTGTAGATGTTGAAACATTGTACAACAACATAATCACTTGTACATGAAGCTACACCTGATTTACCTCAAAGTACTTGTAATGATTTAGTTGTACTACTGGTGAGTGATCAAGTGTGTGATGATATGAAAAAATAGAGCATGATGAAATGGAAGATGGAAATAGTCTTCCCTCACAACAAAAATAGCCATATGTTGCAAAGACGGTTACCATTGCACCAAAATATTGACCTATTAATGTCTGATACAACCGCCAAAGTTAATGAATCCATGAGAGGAAGTTAAGCCATGTCATGAACTCGAGCGTTATGCTACACAACACAAGGAGACCAAGGAAGCACACCTTGCAACAATCCCCCCCGGTGCAAGCGAGGGGTTCAAACCCATGACCCAAGATTTGATACCAATTGTTGCAAAGACGATTGTTGTTGCACCAAAATATTGACCCATTAATGCCCGATGCAACTACTAGAGTTAATGAATCCATGTGAGGTGGTTAAGCCATGTCACAAACCCAAGCACTGTGCTGCACAACATAAGGAGACCAAGGGTGTACACCTTGTAACACTATCATGGTTGATGGAGGGAGCTATGAATTTGGGTATTGATTTACATTTCCATAGGAACTTTTATCTTCCCATATCCACCACCCACATTGCATGTAATTGAAATGGTATATTACTATGTTGAATGTGGAGGTTTAGATGGTGAAGGTAATGCAATTTAGCCAAGATATTGAGGAAATTTTCAATGAAGGTGAACAAAGAATTGATACATGATTCAATCAAATATTGGAACCAAACTAATTCAACTATCTATAAGTTACTTAAGCTTGTCACCAAAAGAACTAGGAATGCAGATTTGAATTTAGTTGAGCTGGCAGTATTAATTATTAATAATAGATGACTTATATGAGTCTTTTAATGTAGCAAGCGGAAATAAAGAAAGAACTGGAGGAGCTAAAAGTTCAAAAGGGACAACATATTGATGACAAAAAGGCAACATGTGTTGTGGCAAGGGAATTAGAGGATGAAGATAAATTGGATAATGGAATACAACATGAATCAAGAGAGCAACAAAAAGTATTAAAAAGGTATGAAAAAGAGAAAAAAAAGGAGAAAGAGAGGATTCAAAGGGAGAAATATAGAAAGAAGAAAGATCTTGAGGTGGAAAGAAGGGATTTATAAAGATAAAGGCATTTAAGAAATCCACTTAACCCCTTACTAGAAAATCATGCATTTTTTTGAGATATGATGAACATTAATTTCCCTCAGTATTTTTATATTATGAATTTTTTAGGTTTGACCCCATCCCATATAAGGTACACTGTATTTCCAAATCCAACACCTACTTATATAACTACCATTGAAATTCCAACAATAAGGGACAAGAACATGGCTGGGATAACACACTCAAGATGCTAGGAAACAACAACCTTTGTCATATCATCTCTACAGTCTTTTACCTCATGAAAATTTGAGTGAGGTTGGGACCAACCAACCACTATATAGAAAAAACATTTAAATTTCAGCCTAAAGAGATATATTTTTTGTTTATTGTATTTTGAGGATTTCTTATTTCTATTATAAATATAAGTTTGTATTTATTTCAATTGTTAATGAAAGGGGGTTTCAAATTTACATTCGCCATATGACAATGACATAATTTTTGTTTTGATGTATGTTCAACCTATCCACCCTGTGTACAAATGTGACAAGTGGAGTAAAATTTCTACCCATTTTGATGGGTGATTTATGGTTGGTCAAGACCACCCCCGGTCCATGCATGGAATAATAGTGGTATATATTTTCCATGTTGCATGGTAAGTAGGAAAAGAACCTCCACTCTCATCCACTTTCTAAAATTTAACACATGCCACCTATTCTTTCCCTCATAGGCAACCACATTAAATCTACATCCATTCTCATTTACTTGCATGGGATGACACCAAATTTGAATAGGAACTAAAACATGTTCTCCTATGCTCTGTATTCGCTAATGCTTCCACAAAAAGAATGGTCACTAATGTTGGGTCCTTGCTCGTTGCTCCTCTTCTAGGCCATCATCCAAATTTACTAGTATCACGTATTCGTATTGGGGATACTTGATTATGCTAAAGAATTTTTTAGTGTTAAACTATGTTGCACATATCCATAATTCAATTCAAAAGGTAGATTGTAACATTGGTTAACATAAAATTCCTTTGGGAAACCAAGTTTCCCAAATGCTGCCACCTCATACTAGCTTAGGTTTAAATTGTCCTATATTATTTAAATGTTGTTGTCACTATTGTGTAAATTTCTAAACAATGTAAATGCTATTAATTTGAGAGGTTTGATTGATTTGGTTGAATGTTTGTTTGGGATGAAGTGTGAAATTTTTTTCCTCTTATTTGGACTAAAATTGCCACTAAATTGTGTCGATCAATTCATGTGAGATGAATGAATAGATTTTATGAATTTAGGAACATTTAAATTTGATAAGATGTTCAACAGTGGATTGTTTTATTATCTCTAGTTTTGATTTCTTGATTGGTGAGCTTCACACCTTCAAGTGTGTTGCTAGCAAGTATTCATGGAGTAATTGATTTTTACTAGGAAAATTAAAATGGAAGGGACATAAAGTTAATGTGGATGGCTAGGAGTGAAAGAATAGGTGACATCAATTTAAATAGTTACATTGATAGATTACAAATGAAATATATGTAGTTATAGTAGATTGGATGTAACATTTACACAATTTAGAACATATAGCCATTAACAATATATAACATATAGAAATTAACAATATAAATAAAAACCACATATATGCACTTATAGTATAGTGGATACAACATTTACATCCTATAGAACTAATAGGAATTAACATTTTAGAACAAACATAGATATATACATAATATATAGGATTTTATAGAACAACATTTACTTCATATAGAAGAGATTAACATTCATAACACAACATATGCGATATTTACATCATATAGAATAGATAGACATTTACACATTGACAACAACATTTACATCCTATATAACAAATAGGCATTCAAAGCAACACCTATACAAAATTTACATCATATAGAATAAATAGGCATTTGCACAATAGTGGCTACAACATTTACATCCTATAGAATAGATAGGAATTAACAATTTAGAACATATATATATATATATATATATATATATATATTTATAGAACATCATTTACATCATATAAAAGAGATAGGAATTTACAACACAACATGTACACCATTTACATCATATAGGATAGCTAAGAATTTATAGAATAATGGCAACAACATTTACATCATATAAAATATATAAGAATTTAAAGAATAGTGACTACACCATTTCAATCATATAGAATTGATAGACATATGCGAAATTGTGGTATTGTAATTACATATTATATAACATATAGGAATTTACATGTATGTAGTTAGAGTAGAGTGGATACACCATTTATAACATATAGAATAGACTTTACAGTGTAACTAAAAATTGTATATATGCACTTAGTTTAAAAGAACTTGTTAGTTAGGCTAGCATTAGTAGAGTGCAAGAGTTAATCTTGTGGGAGAGGCAAGATAGAGGCTGAGAGAGACATATAGGTATAGATAGTATCCCATCTTTTTTTTGAACAAATTGATAGCCAAGAGAGTTTAGATGAATTCGATGATTTTTCTAGTGAGAATGATGATCAACTTTTGTTGTTATGAGGAATGGTTTAATTGATATGATATAGGACCTTATACATTTGTTGCTCATCCACTACAAACTATGATTTTATTGTTAAAATGGTTGATGACCATGATATTAATTAGAATTCCTTAGGAAATACAATTGATTCATAATTAACCAATAGGAAATTCTTCCTAATAACTAGTGTACATTATTATTCTACATTATTTTTTTTTATTATTGTTTAGGACCATTGGAAGACTAGTTTTGATCTTGAAATAACCTTACACAATTTTCAAGAACAAATTCAAACCATTGAAAGATAAAACTTGACCAAGATGCTCTAGACTACTAGATAACCAATTTTATGGGTTTTCGCTTTGAAATTTCTAGTTTATTTTGTCTTCTAAAATTCAAAAAAATGCTAGAAAGCCCTCAACTATAGCTCCTACTATTCAAAGTTTCAAAATTAATTTGAAAAGCATAGATTTTCTTCAAGTATTTGTTGGTTTTTAAAGAGATAATAATACCATCTAGGAAAAATACTAAAAAGATCAATATTCAGATCTCTTAGACAATAAAAAACATAAAACAAACCAAAATTATATTACAAACAATAATATTTATTGATTAAAAACTGATATAGATATGCATCCTACAATCATAATTATTCTACATGCTTTATGGATTGTTTCCTTGAAAAGAACAAAAAGATAACATTGATTTAATCATCATAATAGAGAGTAGGAACTCCAAACCTATTAGAAAAAAAAACCATATAATTTCTCTATATCTACGTGCACTATTCTACTATGCCTCTAATTAAGGCTACTGGAAGTGTGAATTGATGTATAGGTGGTTGTGTGGATGTATTGTAATGCATAGTATGGTCATAGTAGGATCCTCAATTTACAAAGTAGGGTTTTGAAAATATATAAAACATTATATCTTGTATATACAATAAGAGAAACACTCAATCAATATGTAAAACAACACTAATAAATAGTTAAAACATATACAAGATATAATGTTAGTTTACTAATACATGCATTAATTTATAGTACTTTCTATTGTAGAAAATAAATAGTTAAATATGCCTTTTTATTTTGTAAACAACCTAAACAAATTTGACAAGTTATGATGTGGTCACTTCTTATTACTATTAACAATAATTAACAATCATAGTTTTTCTAACATTATCTTTGAAACGTTTATAAAAACTATTATTAAGTATATTTGACATATTCAATATAATGCAAAATAAAAGAAACAAATGAATAATACATAAACCCTATTAATAACCCCATGAATAAGTGAAACAAACCCTAAACCTATTAACGATTTAAATAAGCATATTAAAAATTATTAAAGACAATAACATTCACAAACCATAATGAATAGCAAACCAACTTGACAATTTATTATTGAAAAATAATAAAACTATTGATAACCCATTTGCATAACGAATTTGAAAGAATTGTAAAATTAAATTTTTAACTTATACTAGGTAACTCACAATGATAATGGTTTAACAAAATATTAGAATCCCTATAAATAATAAACATGTTACAAAACACATAATACACTTGTATTCATAAACACCTCCAAACATAGAATATACTGTGTTCATAAAAAAGATTGAAGTTTGCAATCTTTTGAATCTTTTTTATACAAAGTTAAAGAAATATGAAGCCTCACACATTCAACTTGAAACTAAAAAACATTAAAGAAAACTAAAAACCAAAAAACCATTATTGAAAGAAGCACCCACAAAATCAAAGAACCTTGAACTTATTGAATATAAAATAGAGGTGAACACAACCAAACTGATGAGGCCAATTATTAGTTAGTTTTCTATTGTTTTAGTACATGCTTTTAGACATCTCGAGATACTTATTTCTTACATATTCCTGAAACTTTACTATCTTTTATGATCATCATCAAACTTAAACCTGGTTTTAAAGTATATGTAAATATGATTATGATATGATATTTATTGCATGACTAATATGTGAATATGTATGAAATACAATGAATATCTATGTTTAATATATGGTTAATAGTATTGTTTAGATGTTGTGTGAACTAACTCTTTGCAGCAAAGGAGCTAGAGCAAGAAAACTATAGCCTACAAAAACTAGGAGGCACAACCCACAAACAAAGGACTTTCAGACAGGGATGCAGAGGAAGTTCCAGAGTAAGTAGAGCATGATAGTTGCAGAGTTGGAGGTTTTTACTTGATAGGATGATTGTGAATCATCACATAATTTAATAAGACTACTAGAGGAGAAGAATTATACCACAATTGGGAATTCGATGTGACTATTTCTACAGTCCATGTTTCAGTTTTACCGTTGCAACAGAGTCATAGTCCTATTCAAATTCTTCTACCTTTTCAGTTGTATTTTTAATTACTCAAGACTTTGTCATCCCTCTACTTCTCAAGGAGTGGTGATTTGCACTTAGGGTTTTCGTTTTGAGTCCTTATTTTAATAAAACTCTCACATACCTATATGTATGGTTCGGTGGTTGAGGTGAAAGTTAGTTGGTTGAAGTAGCAAGATATAACAAATAGATTTGTTCAGTTAGTTTCTAGTTTTTACACAAGCAATATTTTTTTTTCCAATCATGATCTTATGAATAAGATATTCCTAAATAATCTCATTGGATTGTGATATCTTGAGTTATGTAATAAAGAGCTTTTTAGTTACTATTATGTTGAATTAATATGAGGAGCTAGATTTGGGTTTATCCTATGGAGAAATTCACTTGAGCAAGGGCCACTCAAGGTAACTATTCTCCACTTTACTTTCTACACATTTATTTATGTGATTTTGTTGATACAGTAGTTACTTTCATAGTTGTACTTGTCTTAATCAAAATATTCATGTTGATAATATGAGTGAATTAATGAGTAAGATCCTATCTTATATTCGTGCTTAATTTTTTCCATGCATTATCCTCCAGATTGAGTAAGGTCAGTTAAGTTAGCATAATTAGTTACAAAATTCATTTATTGACAATGAACTAGTCACAGTCTTTAGCTATAAGTGCCCGTAGTAATAGCTAGTTCAACATTACTTCTTTTTATTGTTATGAAATTTATGTTTTCCAAGCATGTGCAAACACCTGTACTAGGATGATATAGGTAGTGAAGAGTCTCTGAAAGCACACACAGTGACAACATCATCACAAGCTTACGTTAGCCCTAGTTGATAATTTAATGAAGTATTTACAAGGGTATAATGGACTATTCAATAGGAACCCCCTCTGAATTGTGTGAGCATCACCAAGTTTACTAAACATTAGTTGGACCTTACATTTTTTGGCGTCGTTTCTGGGGATGGTACTAATTTTAAAGATTCATCTCTATCATTTCGAGCTTTCTTAGATTAAGTATTTTGTTTCTAGCATTAGGACAATTTAGGTTTTTATTCCATCAATACCAAAATGTTTTACTACATTGTGCAGGAGTGGGTGATACACAAAGTTACACCTATTGTATGCGGAGGAAGAGAGATGCCTTGGGAAGATTTATCCCCTCATCACACAAAGCTAAAGAGGATCTTGGTGATCATAGTGATCAAAGCAAGGGTATTCCAAAAGAATAAATTTCCCTTTAACCAACATCCACTACAAATACAAAGGAGACCTTCAAAACCATGGTTGAAGTAGTGGTGGAGGATCCAATAGAACATGTCACTTTCAAGTTCCCAATAGCCAACCAGGAAAGGGCGACTGCCTTGAAGAAATTCTCTCCTTTAGTGTTGTCAGTCTTCTATGGTTTGGTTACTGAAGATCTAGATACCTTCTTGTTTGAGTTTGATGTCCTATGTAGGAGTTATGATTACACAAAAGATGCACATAGGCTCAAACTATTCCCAACAATCTTGAAGGATGTTGCCTTAAGATGGTTTATGGGTCTAGGCAGAGATTGGTGCAGGAGCACCTAGGCTAACCTCCATAGTTAGGACATTTTGGCTTGTATCTGGCATTAGCCAAGTCAGAGTATGTGTGTGTTTAATTTGGACCTTAGAAGGTCATTGTTGTGGTTAGGTGAATTAGTCATTAGGACTAAGATTCACCAATGTTTAGTTATCATTAATAGTTTTGCTTTGTTTAGCCTATGTTGGAATTGGAGTCTTAAATGTGTTCTAAACACATGAATGTTGTTAGAAAGATGCCATGAGGCAGTTAAGGGAGTTGGATGTTCGAAATCTAGGAGATGGAGGTCCTAGGAATTAGGGAGATGGCATAATGGTTTGTTGCCAAAAGTTGTTACAAAGTTGTCATGACAACATTTGCCATTATGGCAAATGTTGCATGCAACTCGGTTACCTTGGATCCCCTAGAAGATAGGAGTGGGGGAATCGACCAACATCCCTAAAAAAACATGGAAAATGGCGTCTATGAAAGAAGGTGGCTCGAATTCAGAAGAGAGTTTTTTGTAATCAAGCTTTTGGTTTTTGAAATAGAAAGAGAAGTCTGCAATTTTCTGTGTTTTCTGAATGTTTTGAAGTAACAGTGACATCAAGTGGATTGAATGTATTAGTTTGACATTGCATTCATGTTCATAGGGTAGTTCTAAGTCATTTCCATTCTGCAGGCAAGTTCATTTGAGTTAGTTTAGTGTTTTGTTCAAATAGAATAAGGTCTAGGGTCTTTACTGGTTTTGTCCTAACCAGTTTGTCTTTGTATGGCTCCCCCATGAAATCTAGCCACGAGAACTTCCTGAGAATAGATGGATTTGTTAGGGGAGCCAATTGTTTGTACATATTTAGTGGTAGGAGTCCTGAAGAGTCGAGCATGTATTTTTAAAATCAAACCCTAGGCGAGCTTTGAGTGCCCAGTTAGAGGTTTGACAGTGAAAGATTGAAGAGATCAGGCAGGGGAAAGAGGTACTGTATGGAACAAGTACAGTTCTAGGTAGGGTTTAGTCATAACCTAACATGCTTGGAGGGTTGAGGTTCCTGTTAAGCCATTTGAATTAGTTTTGAATGAGAAAACAGTGAAACCCTTGTAATTAGGTCTTTTAGCCCTATTCAACCTAGATCATAGGAACTCAGTGTACAGAGGAGTTAGGGAACTAAAACCTTGTGAATCTTTTAGAGGATCAAAAAGGGTATTGGAATGTGAAACTTTTTTTTCAGGTCATTTGGAAAGTTTGAGCAAGAGAGACAAAAAGGTCACTGTCAAGGGCTACAAGGAATTAGGCCTCCTCAAGACAAATTCTTGAAATCGGTAAGAAAGAAGGTTGAAGATCCTCCAAGATGGATTCAGTTGGATGTGCTTGGTATGTTCCCAACATGTTTGACACCCCTGCAAATAGTTCAAGGTTTTGTGTGATGTTGGCACTTAGAGTCTTCTAAGTGGAGGAGATAGTTTACCAGTTCAAAGTGGTGTTAGTCTTTCAAGGTGAAGCACAAGTTGTAAAGCTCTTGGAGAGGAGTTGGAATAGGACTTAGTTAATGATCTAAGCCTAACAAGAACCTAGAAGCTATCAGGTTCCTGGATGAAGACAGGGAAAAGTATTCCTAACTAGTTGTGCAAGCAAACCAAGGAACACTTTCACCAGAGATGTTGTTCCAAATTGGAACATTATGAAGACAAATTTCCTAGAGAAATATTAGGACTATTGTAGGGGAATTGAGAGAAGAAGATATGACATTTTCATAATGTCTCAAAAATAAGATGAACTATTGGAGGACTATGTAGAAAGGTTTCAATTCTACTTGAAGAAGGATCCACAAAATAGGCTTTGAGAAGAACCTTTGAAGTTAGTATTTCTCAGAAGATTCAATGATGATTGCATAAAACTACATTGTATTGAATTCATTGTTATTGTTTTGTTTCAATTACTTTTGTGAATTCATTATTCTTTGTAGTTTCATTTCGTGAGTAATGGGTATGAATCTTAGCTTTTGTTTGGATTAGATTAGTTTCAATTCAAGCATGTTTTTATCTCTTAACGCTCCATCGATTTCCCCCTTACACATTCTAGCACGCCTAGTGGGACCATGGTCCTTAGTACTAACTATTTTATGAGTAAATCTTGAAGTTGCAAGTCCCAAAAATGCAATTAAAAATTTTTCATGTAGGAGCTACATAAAACTTATGCGGTCAATTTCACGTTTTTGTTGTAGTCGACTGTTTCCTGGCCGCTTTTGTCATTTCTAGTGTTTTTGCTAAAATGACAGGGGTGCACTTGATTTTTTCAGCCACTTCTTGAAAAACAAAATCTGCTTTTGTTTTTTCCAGCCACACTCGCTTTTGATAGGGCTGCTTTTGCTCAAAAATTTCTCTTTTGCTCTGTCAAAATTTTATTCGAAAGCTGCAAGTTATTTTTTGATTTCTAACACTAACAGTTGCTCAGTTTGAATATATGACAAGTGCTAATGCTATTTATTGTAGGATTTTCAGAAGAATGGCATGTGTTTCTCTAATAATTGATTAACACATTTATTTTCAGAGAAGGCAAACAATCGAAGATTTTTTTTTTTCAAAACTTTCATAGTTAGGAATTTTTTAAAATTTGTGCATAAAATGAACCCCACAAACCAAATGATTTTCAATTTAGTGCTTAAAAAGAATCTTTCAAAAGCTTTCTATCTTAATTGGTGCTTAAAAAGAATTTTCATAAGCTTTCTAGCCTAGGAAAACTTTTCAA
The DNA here is from genome assembly GCA_007258455.2 of Sequoia sempervirens. Taxonomy (NCBI): domain Eukaryota; kingdom Viridiplantae; phylum Streptophyta; class Pinopsida; order Cupressales; family Cupressaceae; genus Sequoia; species Sequoia sempervirens. The sequence goes on along the minus strand of VDFB02254487.1, from coordinate 11,378 downwards.
CTGGTGCTATTAAAAGAACCCCACAAATCCACATGCTTTCAATTGGTGCTCTAAAAATAATTTTACAAAGCTTTCTAGATTAGAACAAATACTTTGTTTTGGTGCTCTAAAAAATGTGTGATTTTGACCAAACGCTTTTAATATGTTGACAAAATGATCGATTTAATTTTGTTGACCAATTAAGACAAGGCTTTAGAAACACTTCAATTGGTGATTAAAATTGGACAAATGCTTTCTGATTTTGCATATTGCTGTCACTTTGTTTGAAATCTAGAATACTTCACTTTTGTGCACATAAAAAGAACAAATTGCTATCTTGTACACACTTTATTTCATTTTACTTTTTTTTTTTGAGGCTTAAAAATAACATTGCAATGAATTGTACATTTTGTATTCCGTATTTGGAAAACTAGGTGTTATCCTCTCCCCTCACGCCTTTTGATGATCTTGGGTGACGAAAAGCATCTTGAGTTTCGCACATTTGGTTATATTTCAAAGCATACCTTTAGAGTGCCTGCCTCTCGATTTGTTAGAGGGAATGACCCAAGTGATACTTTTGTTTTGGTCTGCTATATAAAGAATTATGGGTGTGATAAAAGTCATCAACCACATGAAGCAGATGTTCTATACCAACAAAAGTCTTCATCAATATCCATGAGATGTGTAAAAACCCTTTTTATTAAGGGTTGGGAGACCTCTTAATTGAATGAATCACCACATGTATAGACACCAAATTATCCCAATTTACATGACTAAGAACCAATGTTGTAGAAGCCACCCATTTTTAGCCAAAAAAATTCTTTGAAGTGGTGCATCAAAACTTTGATTCTGAGAAGTTACTTACCAAGTCTAACTTATGGTTGAGCTTAAAACACTCTCCATTTGTTGCAAGTAAAATCATCCCTTCGGGGCATGAGGTAAGCCCACCTAGAAGCAAGTGTCTATCCCTAGGGTGTAAATTGTCTTCACAAAATTGCAAAATCTTTCAGTTACTTCAAAACATCAAACATTGCATTTGAATTAAAACGAACACATCAAAACAACTATTTAACATGGTTCTCAAACTTCAAACCCTTTTGACTTAGTGTGAATCCTTTGAAAAGAGCCCTATATTTTCACTCCTTAAAGGATATCTTAAAACAATATCTTTAAAGGTTTCTTGATATTTAGTCTCACATTTCAAGTCACATTAAGGAAAAAGTAAACATTCGAAACTATGACTTTAGCATTTCAACTTCCACAAACTTTGAGCTTTTATGGAAAGAAAGATGCTTAAGTTGTAGAAATTTAGGGTCAAATAGTTTTGATTGTTGGTTGCATGATATCACTTGCCAAATCTCAAATCAGATCAAACGAAGTCATTTAAAATTGTAAAATTATCCAAGTTGTTGCCAAACATAGAAACTGGAAAACAAATTTGCATAGAATATCGCTATTGCTGTTGTTTTTGCCGCACTTGACCAAAAACTAGCCACAATTGACAAAAATTTGCTACTTTTTCTCTTTGTCTTATGTCAATTACTAATGAAAACCTTCCACTTTTGACAAATTGTGTGCACTTGATCTAAATATTGCCGTAGTTGACCTTTTCTATGCCACACTTGACAAAATTCTAAATGACTTGACCATAATTTGGCTACTTTTGCTCAAAAATACCACCTTTTCTTGACAAATTTAGCTGTTAGAAAAATTACACACAAAAGATGCTTTTGAGAAATTTGGCCATAGTTGACTTTGAAAACTGGCCGCATTTGACCACAAACTAGCCACTTTTGTTCTAAAATTGCTGCTTTTTTCCTACTTTATGGTGAAAATCAAAATCTGATCGTAAACTGGTTACAAAATCTTGTGAGAATAAAAATAGTTAGACTCCCAAAACATGTCATAATTCACATCAGTCCATCATCCATTTTGCAAAAGCCAACACCTCATCCTAATTTTTATAATTCAAAATCAAAACAAACAACTTGGATCATTCCTTCACTCAAAATTCTAAGATATCAACATTTACTTGAACCTCAAGGCTAGTTCAAGAAAATTTCCCACAACATATCCTCTAGAAAAATAAGTGAAATATTGACCCAAGTATTTCAACATTTTTAGTTCCAAAGAATAGCATCATCCCAAAACATCACTCAAACCTTAGGGTCTTGAGAATCACAAAAACCATATAAAAAACCAACACTTTCATCATTTCACTTTATGAACATTTGACGTCCAATTGCTCTAGTTCAACAACCAAACCTTACAACACCTATCATAGAACTTGTAAGATTTGGCTATGGAGATAGCCACCCAAAATTTAAAGGCCTATGGAAAGCACAAAATACTCAGAAGATCAATATGACAAGAATAAACTATATTCCTATCAATGAATGGAAAAAGAATCAATGTAGTTGTGTGTCCAATGTAGTAGAAACCCCTTGATTATATAGCTAAGGTGAGATACAAGATGCCATAGGATTATGACAAGTGTCTTAATCATATGACATGAGACAAATAATCACAACTACCTAGGTCACATGTAGTAGTTGTCAAAAGATAAGATAACAACTAATGACAACTAACACCTTCTAAAAAGAATCTTAGAACCTAAATAAGCTTAACATGTGAATATGTCCCCTAAGTCCCTAGTAAGTGAAATAACTAGGTACAAGACATTTATTCACACTAACACCCCCCTTAAGTGCAATTTAGGGGGAATATTATTATGCAAATGAATCAAGGATGGGTCCTGACTACGAGGTCATGTTAGGTACTCATGTACAAATGCAATGCAATCCCTCACAAATAGGGAAAAGGAGAAAATCCAGTGGAAAAAAAACCTCCTCCCCAAAAGAGAGAAACAAAAAGAACTCAAAAAGATGAGGATAAAACCTCGAGTGAGGAAAAAGTCCCCCCCATAAGAGATAATGAAGAAGGTCAAGTGACCCCCCCGAAGAAACATCTCACACCCCCAAGAGAGCTCACAAATGGTGATATGTACTCTTAGTGAAGGGTTTGGTGAAGATATTTGTAACCTGCTTTGCTGTAGGACAATACTGCAAATCGATGACCTACTCCTGTATCAACTCCTTGATGTAGTGCATATGGATCTCAATGTGTTTGGTCCGCTAATGTTGAACCAAGTTATTTGAGATCTGGATGGCACTCTGATTGTCACAATGGAGGACCATGGGCTGTGGAATGGTGAAGCCAAACTTAGTTAGAATATTCTGAAGCCAAATAGCCTCAGTAACAACATAAACAACTCCTCGATACTCAACCTCAGTCTAAGAGAGAGCAATAGCATGCTACTTCTTACTTTGCCAACAAGTGGGGCCAAAACCAAGATGAAAGTTGTAGCCAGAAGTGGACTAACAATTATCAAGATCTCCAACCCAATTAAATTTTTTATATCCAACCAAGTTGAGTCTTGTACTCGCTGCATAGTGAATCCCATAATGTGGTGTACCCTATATGTAATGCAAGATGCTTTTGGAAGATTTCCAATGAAACTCATGTGGTTCTTGCATGAAGTGTGAAACTATGCCAACCATAAAATAAATATTAGGAAGTGTGTGAGTCAAGTAGATGAGGCTCCCGAAAAGCTAATGATACAAAGTGGCATCAATGAGTGGAGTGGAACACTTGGCCTCAAGTTTGACTCCTGACAAAAAGGGAGTAGGTGTAGCCTTACAATTAGACATGTGGAACTAGGCTAGAAGGTCGAGAGCATACTTGGGTTGAGCAGGAGAGATCTCGAAAGAGGACTGTGTGATCTCAATCCTGAGAAAGTAGTGCAAGAGACCCAATTTAGTCATAGACAACTTGTCATGTAGAGAATATTTGACTTTGCCAATGATGGATGATGTACTCCTAGTAATGATCAAGTCATCAACATAGAGAAAAAGAAGCAAGTTAGAGTCATGCTGTCAAAAAATATAGACATTCAAATCCAAGTGGCACCTAGAGAATCTCGTCGAGAGAAGAAAGGAGTCCATCTTGGCATACCAAGCCCAAGGGGCCTGCTTGAGGCCATAGAGAGACTTCCACAATTTGTAAACCAAAGAAGAATCCTAAACAATCCTTGTGGCTACTCCATATGAGTCTCCTCTACAAGATCTTTGTGAAGGAATGCACTCTTCACATCCATTTGACAGACAACCCATCCATGAGCCGTGACAATGACAAGATTCAAGTGAATGGAGTTCATCTTAGCAATAGGGGCAAAGGTTTTTGTGTAATCAATGCCAGAAACCTATGAGAAACCTTTAGCCGCAAGTCATGCTTTGAACTTGTTCACTGTTCCATCTACTACGTATTTTGTTTGATAGATCCACTTACATAAGAGACATAAGATTTCCACAGTCCATTTTGATAAGAGTGTTATTTTCTAGATTTAACTGTGTGCAGTTTATTTGATGCAAATAAAATGCACACAGTTAAATCTAGAAAATAACACTCAAATCCACTTACATCAAACTATTTTTCTTCCCTTAGGAAGAGGAACTAAGTCCCATGTGTGATTCCTCATCAAGGAACTATACTCTTCCTCCATTGATGAATCCCATTTAGGAATGCTTGATGCCTCCTTGAAGGATTGTGGATATGAAGTAGTAGCAATGTAGACATGTGGAAGATGTTCATGTTGTGACTGAGTGCTTCAAGTGTCTATAGGATCCCCAACAAGATTGCTTGCTGACTCAAGAGTTTTTCAATCTGAATGAGGTTGTGAAGATGATGGGCATGAAGGAAGAGAATCTTGAACCTTAGAATCAAAACCCTACGAAGGTGCAACCCTATGAGTAGGAGGTGAGGTAGAATCATATGAGTCCATTGTGGAAGAGGGATGAGGAGGATCAGAGGTCAAGCTAGGAGATATTTCCTGAAAGTGAACACTCCTCTTAATGAAGAGCTCATGTGTCTCTAGATCCAAGAGTTGAAACCCTTTGACACCATCTGGATATCCAACAAAGATGCAATGCCTACTTTGAGGTTCCAATGCCTTGTGCTTCTTTGGAGGAATGCATGCCCAAGCTAGAAAGCTAAAAACTCAAAAATGCTAGAAAATCAGTTTTCTACCACACAAAGCCTCAAAAGGAGTCATGCCTTTCAATGCCTTGTGGGGAACCTAATTCTGAATGTGTGTAGCACAGTTAATGGCTTCAACCCAAAAATCTAGACCAAGAGAACGAGCATGAATCATGGAGCTAGCCATTTCCTTGAGGGTCCTATTTTTCCTTTTAGCAACACCATTCTGCTGTGGTGTGTATGCAACTAAATGTTGAAGATCGATCCCTTTAAGAGTACAAAATTGCACAAGGTTGTGGTTCACATATTCTCAAACATTGTCAATACAAAGAATCTTGATATAATTTCCATATTGCTTCTCAACATGAACCTTGAAAGTTTGAAACTTGTTAAATACTTCATTATTTGGTGAAGAAAGTAGACCCAAGTGAATCTGGAGTAGTCATCAATGAAGGTGAGTGCATAGTGAGCCTTGCTGAAGGAAAAAATTGGAAATGAGCCCGCTAGATCACTATGAACCAATTGAAGAACTTCTCAAGCCCTCCAAGACTTCCCTTTATCAAATTTCTCTTTTGGATTCTTATCCATAGCACAACCTAGACATACACCATCTAAAAAGCTGATGTGAGGGAGACCTGTGACCATATCCTATGAGCTAAGATGCTGAAGATAACAATAGTTAAGATGTCCAAATTGCTCATGCCATAACTTACTCACCGAATCTGAATGAGTTAGCACTGTTGTAGAAGGAGAATGTGGCACAAAGTGAGAAAAGTGATATAGTCGAGACTCATGATTGGCTTTTCCCACTGCAACCAAGGAATTATCTTCAAGATGTTTGACCATAATTATGTCTGGAGAAAACTCAAATTTCTTACCATTCCCAAGATGAGTGATTTGGTAGACTAAATGAAGGTTGGCACACAAGTCAGGGACAAAAAGAACATTCTCAAATGATCCATCATCCATGTCAACTGAACCTTTTCCAACAACTTCCACCTAAGTATCATACCTATAAGAATGTGTGGTACTGTACAAGGCTCCAATGAAGAAAATTGTTCTCTGTTAGAACCCATGTGATGTGTAGCACCCAAGTCAAGTATCCATTTTTGTGATGATCTTGTGGCTGCAACAAGTGCCTATCCTTTTCCTTTCTTTGATTGTGAATAAGTAGAAGGATATGCTTCCTTTTTGTAGGAAGATGGCAAGTTGATATTCTTCTTGAGGAGATTAGTCAATTCATCAACTTGCTTAGCATGACAATGATGCTCATCATGACCAACTCTCTTGCAATATGTACAAGTTAGTTTCTCCTTCTTTTGTGAATTCTCCTTCTTGGAAGATGATGAAGAGTCTCCTTGCTAAGGAGAAGAGGACTGTGTTTGATCTTTACGTGGCTTATTCTTTGATTGCTTCTATTTCTTATTAGATCCTAACCTACGTAATGCTACCAAAGCTTGTGACTTGGATATATTGAAAATACCTATAGTGATCTTTGATTGTTCAAGCATCAACATCATTGTGAATGAATCAAATGAAGGTTTAGTGTAGGCACTTCCCATAGTCAATCGATGAGTCTAAAAACTAGAAATAAAAGCTGCATATTCTGAAGGAAGTTTTCCCAACAAATTGAAGACCAGCTGTGCATCCTTCTTATCAATACCACAATCTTGAGTTGTGCTCTTAGTTCATTAACCTTAGTTACATAGTCTTGTATTGTATCAAAATTATTTGGATCTAGATTACTAAGATCATTATCAAGTTTGTATCCCCTAATCTCATCAAATTTTCCATACAATTGAGCAAGTTTGTCCCAAGCTTCCTTAGCTATTTTACACTTATCAATGTGAAAGATAAGATCAGGAGAAACATATTTCCTATGTTCCAAGAGCCATAGTAGTGAATTAGCCATTCAATTTTTAAGTTAGGATTAGTTGGTTTTGGAATGAATCCATCAATGTAGCGAATTAATCCTTTTTCCATTAGTTTACTCCATGCATTTATTTTCCATGTTGCATAGTTATGTGGAGTGAAAAGAGGAAACTTAGGATGAAACATGGTTGAAATTTGAAGAGCACAAGAGAGAACTCAAAGCACAATCACACAACACAAACCCCCAAAATTCACTCAATCAAAGAACCCCCCAAGCAAATGATTTGTCACTTTATACTTAGTGCAGTTACAATTGCCACTTGCAAGAAATAACTATGTTGATTTTTGATTTCAATGCTTACAATTGCTAGAATAAGGCAGGATCAAACTGTGATCAACATGCAAAAGATCAAATTGTGATCTATGCAATACAATTGCAAAAATGAGCCAAATAAGGCTATGTGCTGAAAGTACATTTTTTGTTCATAATGAATACAAATGATCAACACCACTGTGAAGTTCTCAAAAAAATATGCACTTTTTTTTTTTAAATCAACTGAAAAGGAGTCCATATGAGCCTGAACAGAGCCCTGGAAGTTCCAAAAATGGTGACAACTTAGCAACACCTGTGAAAAATTGAATTTTCTAAAAAATCCATGCATCAAAATTAGAAACCATCTGCACTAGTGTGTAGAGTGCGAAAAATTAGCCCATAATAAGAAAAAGTTGCTCAGAAAAAGTGTTGGTTTGCATTGATTTGTCATTGATGTCAAATGGTCAAAGGTCTTTTGTTGATGATCATTGTGATGCACTTCATGGGATTCATACAAAGGTTAATGGAAAACTTGGTTAATACTTGTTGTAGTCAAAGAGTTGCTTTCAACATAGTTCTCATGGTTCATATTCTTTAAAGGTTGAACATCTCATGATTGGTGGTGTTAGTGACATGACCTTGTTGTTGAGAAATTTGTTTAAGTATAAAAACCTAGCACTTATGTTTCATTCATGCATATCTTCTTCAAAAAATATGAAAAAAACTATACTTTGCATCAAAGGCTTTGTATCAATGACATATGGTGAAAATCAAAAGTTAGGGAATAAGCACATAATTTCAAGTTCATTGAGGTTTTGTTTCTGATTAGGGTTTCCTTTATTGCTTGCAAGATTATTCCAAAACCCTAAAAGAAGTTAGCCAGTTTAATTTTTGTTATAACTGCTTGGTGGCTTGGTATCATTGATCAAAGTCACTTAGGTGACAAACTTAAGGGTGGTGTGCTCATGATTAACTGGCCCCTTCATTTAGGATAACCAACCAGTCAGGTTAATGATATTTTGTCGACTATTCAAAGTAAAATCAACGTTTATGATTTAAAGGTGAGAATGGTGGGTTGAAGAAATCAAAGGCTCTTATTTAAACCTTTCAACAACCATTTCTTGGAGCTTGAATTTGACATGTATCTACCTGTTTTCCCACATTTAGTTTTGTAACTATTTTTACATAGCAATGAATTAAAAGATGTTTTCTAGTGTATGGTGCGGGTTGGAATGGTCTGGTGAGCTCTGTAAGTATGATTTGTAGGCAGTGATACCTAAGTGTTGTTAATCTTATGCAAGAAGGATGATTTTGAAATGACAGTAATATATGACTCTGTTATATTACTGCATTTTTGAAGCAAATCTTCCATGTTTATGCTAGTGTGAATTGTGGATCATACCTGTGATTGGATTGGTATCAAGTGTTGAGCACTATGAAAGAGATTAGTAATATTTTATATTATGCTTCCTTGTAGATCATGCAAAATAAGACGGTTTTGAATAATTGGGTATAAAAGGCTTGCTTGTTCCTTTGTATGTCAGTGCACGTCAGTTGTGCTTGATTTACATGAGCATGAGTAGTAGGGAAATGATTTTGTTAAAGAATCTTGGTGTCTTCTATTTGTCCATACATAAAGGTTGCAGTGAGAGGTTGAGGCTCTTGTGATCTTACTCAAATGTTGTAGAACTTGTTAATTCTTGTTTGGATTAAAATATTCATGTAAAGAATCTATGGCATGTGTATACAGGGTTATTGTTCATTGTTCATATCAACTTTTTCATTGTATTTGTTGAAGGGGGTCTTATTAAGAAAAATATTCATCCATGTATGTAGGGCTAGAAGTTGATAAGTTGTGTGTCAAACAAGTGAATTTGGTAATCTGGTTTGTATTGAAACAGAGTAACCCTCTGATTATCTAAATATTACTTCTGAGTTTATACAAAGTGATGTATGTTTTCCAGTGAGGCATGTTATATTGCCAGTGAGGCTTATTGTGTAGCCAGTGAGGATTTTCTAGTGAGCAATAAATTGTAACCAATGAGGTAATGCCAGTGAGGCTATAATCAGTGATATTACTATTGTGTTAGTGAGGCCTAATAAAATGAACATTTAGAGTGGTTTCTTCTCCCTGTATAAGGTTTTCCACTCATAAATACTGTGTTGTGGTTCTTCTTGATTTGTGATCTATTTGTGGCTGATCAATCATACTTGTTCAAGTATTTTATTCTTCATTTCATGGTGCTTCTCTCAAAATTTGAATATCTATGATACTTGAAGTTTATATGCATAAATTCGTGAGGGTTAACTAAGTTAGATTTGATTTGCAACTTGAATCAATGATTCACCCCCCCTCTTAGTGATTCTGTACTCCAACAAAAAGGAGTTAATATGACTAAATTATGACCATCCAAAATTTGACTGCAAAAACAAAAACTCCATCCGTGAAGGGTAGAAAAAATTTCAATGAGCTCATTGATGTCATCAATCCATGACACTAAATTTGACGGTCATTTGGTCATCGCACATTTGCATGAGCTTAAAGTTGACGACCTCCAAGCTGTTAGAGGTCGCCATCAGTACACCAACTGAAATATTCGCTCAATTGATAAAATATACTCCAAGTGGAAGAATCTAGAATATTATGAGAATCTTTTTGATGAAATATTCTCCAAGAATATCTTGGGTGCCGATTATTGAGTTTGACTGCCGATGTTTGAATGAAGGGCTGGATTTCATATAAAGTGCCACCAGTTTTAATTGTTCGATGACCTACCAAGTGAAGAGGGGGTTGTGTGGCGGCGGAATGCCACACCACGTGGTAGGCTCTAGCTATCGTGGTACAATAGTACTATTTTGCAGTACTGTAGGTCTACGGACCATGCAATTCGCAAATTTTAATTTTGATTTTTTTTTAAATTTAAAAAATAATACAATTTGCGAATATAATAAAATTGCTTTGATTTTTTTTAAATTTTTTTTGCAGAATATAAAGTATTTTATTTAAAAAAAACAAAAATTGTATCGACATCATAATGGCTGGGCCGTACGGCTCGACCAACAATTTTTTTTTGCCTCAGCGGACAAATTTTTTCAAATTTGATGATTTGGTAGTCGATTTAGGGGTTTTTGGCCCTTCTAGACGTGATGGCAATGTCCTTTTTGGCTAAACATGCTCCAAAAATATGGCTACCTCCTAGATCTAGCAACCATCTTCAATCTTCAAACCCTTGTAGATTTGACCTCCAATGTCCAATTGGGATGAAACAAAAGGAAAAATTGACTTTCTCGGATGCTTCAGACGTAACGGTGAGCTCAGATCTAATGTAACAAGCTCCCAAAATGGACCTACAATACAAAGCCATAAATGAAACCCCCCCAAAATTTGGTATTTTAATCACATCTTTCTAATTCTCCAGATTATCCAAAGATGCAAGAGAAGAGCATACTCAATGATTTAGGAAAATACAAGATTTCACTCAAGATCTCCTAAAATACTAACCAAAGGAACTCAACTTGCTCTGATACCATGTAAGATTTGGCTATGGAGATAGCAACCCAAGATCTAAAGGCCTATGGAAAGCACAAAATACTCAAAAGATTAATATGACAAGAACAAACTATATTTCTATCAATGAATGCAAAAAGAATCAATGTAGTTGTGTTTCTAATGTTGTAGACACCCCTTTCTTATATAGCCAAGGTGAGATACAAGATGTCATAGGATTATGACAAATGTCTTAATCATATGACATGAGACAACTAATCGCAACTACCTAGGTCGCATGTAGTAGTTGTCAAAAGATAAGATAACAACTAATGAAAACTAACACCTTCTAGAAAGAATCTTAGAACCTCAGTAAACTTAACATGTGAATATGTCCCCTAAGTCCCTAGGAAGTGAAGTAACTAGGTACAAGACATTTATTCACACCAACACAACCAAGTCTCATGCAAATTGAAGGTGAACAAGCGGATATCATCAATAGTTTTAGGAGATTCACATTTGAGAAAAATAAAACACCAATCTAGTGGAGAAACTAACATCCTAGATAAAGAGGAACAAAAAGAAAATATTATGGTTCGGAGGCTCGTATTACCACCTCCCGCATGGCAATAGACACCATCCTTTAAAAGTAGAAAATCCCAAAAACAAACACAATTTCATTTCCTAAAAATA
>VDFB02254486.1:0-24072 GCA_007258455.2 Sequoia sempervirens | reverse complement strand
CTGGTGAGTGATCAAGTGTGTGATGATATGAAAAAATAGAGCATGATGAAATGGAAGATGGAAATAGTCTTCCCTCACAACAAAAATAGCCATATGTTGCAAAGACGGTTACCATTGCACCAAAATATTGACCTATTAATGTCTGATACAACCGCCAAAGTTAATGAATCCATGAGAGGAAGTTAAGCCATGTCATGAACTCGAGCATTATGCTACACAACACAAGGAGACCAAGGACGCACACCTTGCAACAATCCCCCCCGGTGCAAGCGAGGGGTTCAAACCCATGACCCAAGATTTGATACCAATTGTTGCAAAGACGATTGTTGTTGCACCAAAATATTGACCCATTAATGCCCGATGCAACTACTAGAGTTAATGAATCCATGTGAGGTGGTTAAGCCATGTCACAAACCCAAGCACTGTGCTGCACAACATAAGGAGACCAAGGGTGTACACCTTGTAACACTATCATGGTTGATGGAGGGAGCTATAAATTTGGGTATTGATTTACATTTCCATAGGAACTTTTATCTTCCCATATCCACCACCCACATTGCATGTAATTGAAATGGTATATTACTATGTTGAATGTGGAGGTTTAGATGGTGAAGGTAATGCAATTTAGCCAAGATATTGAGGAAATTTTCAATGAAGGTGAACAAAGAATTGATACATGATTCAATCAAATATTGGAACCAAACTAATTCAACTATCTATAAGTTACTTAAGCTTGTCACCAAAAGAACTAGGAATGCAGATTTGAATTTAGTTGAGCTGGCAGTATTAATTATTAATAATAGATGACTTATATGAGTCTTTTAATGTAGCAAGCGGAAATAAAGAAAGAACTGGAGGAGCTAAAAGTTCAAAAGGGACAACATATTGATGACAAAAAGGCAACATGTGTTGTGGCAAGGGAATTAGAGGATGAAGATAAATTGGATAATGGAATACAACATGAATCAAGAGAGCAACAAAAAGTATTAAAAAGGTATGAAAAAGAGAAAAAAAAGGAGAAAGAGAGGATTCAAAGGGAGAAATATAGAAAGAAGAAAGATCTTGAGGTGGAAAGAAGGGATTTATAAAGATAAAGGCATTTAAGAAATCCACTTAACCCCTTACTAGAAAATCATGCATTTTTTTGAGATATGATAAACATTAATTTCCCTTAGTATTTTTATATTATGAATTTTTTAGGTTTGACCCCATCCCATATAAGGTACACTGTATTTCCAAATCCAACACCTACTTATATAACTACCATTGAAATTCCAACAATAAGGGACAAGAACATGGTTGGGATAACACACTCAAGATGCTAGGAAACAACAACCTTTGTCATATCATCTCTACAGTCTTTTACCTCATGAAAATTTGAGTGAGGTTGGGACCAACCAACCACTATATAGTGAAAACATTTAAATTTCAGCCTAAAGAGATATATTTTTTGTTTATTGTATTTTGAGGATTTCTTATTTCTATTATAAATATAAGTTTGTATTTATTTCAATTGTTAATGAAAGGGGGTTTCAAATTTACATTCGCCATATGACAATGACATAATTTTTGTTTTGATGTATGTTCAACCTATCCACCCTGTGTACAAATGTGACAAGTGGAGTAAAATTTCTACCCATTTTGATGGGTGATTTATGGTTGGTCAAGACCACCCCCGGTCCATGCATGGAATAATAGTGGTATATATTTTCCATGTTACATGGTAAGTAGGAAAAGAACCTCCACTCTCATCCACTTTCTAAAATTTAACACATGCCACCTATTCTTTCCCTCATAGGCAACCACATTAAATCTACATCCATTCTCATTTACTTGCATGGGATGACACCAAATTTGAATAGGAACTAAAACATGTTCTCCTATGCTCTGTATTCGCTAATGCTTCCACAAAAAGAATGGTCACTAATGTTGGGTCCTTGCTCGTTGCTCCTCTTCTAGGCCATCATCCAAATTTACTAGTATCACGTATTCGTATTGGGGATACTTGATTATGCTAAAGAATTTTTTAGTGTTAAACTATGTTGCACATATCCATAATTCAATTCAAAAGGTAGATTGTAACATTGGTTAACATAAAATTCCTTTGGGAAACCAAGTTTCCCAAATGCTGCCACCTCATACTAGCTTAGGTTTAAATTGTCCTATATTATTTAAATGTTGTTGTCACTATTGTGTAAATTTCTAAACAATGTAAATGCTATTAATTTGAGAGGTTTGATTGATTTGGTTGAATGTTTGTTTGGGATGAAGTGTGAAATTTTTTTCCTCTTCTTTGGACTAAAATTGCCACTAAATTGTGTCGATCAATTCATGCGAGATGAATGAATAGATTTTATGAATTTAGGAACATTTAAATTTGATAAGATGTTCAACAGTGGATTGTTTTATTATCTCTAGTTTTGATTTCTTGATTGGTGAGCTTCACACCTTCAAGTGTGTTGCTAGCAAGTATTCATGGAGTAATTGATTTTTACTAGGAAAATTAAAATGGAAGGGACATAAAGTTAATGTGGATGGCTAGGAGTGAAAGAATAGGTGACATAAATTTAAATAGTTACATTGATAGATTACAAATGAAATATATGTAGTTATAGTAGATTGGATGTAACATTTACACAATTTAGAACATATAGCCATTAACAATATATAACATATAGAAATTAACAATATAAATAAAAACCACATATATGCACTTATAGTATAGTGGATACAACATTTACATCCTATAGAACTAATAGGAATTAACATTTTAGAACAAACTTAGATATATACATAATATATAGGATTTTATAGAACAACATTTACTTCATATAGAAGAGATTAACATTCATAACACAACATATGCAATATTTACATCATATAGAATAGATAGACATTTACACATTGACAACAACATTTACATCCTATATAACAAATAGGCATTCAAAGCAACACCTATACAAAATTTACATCATATAGAATAAATAGGCATTTGCACAATAGTGGCTACAACATTTACATCCTATAGAATAGATAGGAATTAACAATTTAGAACATATATATATATATATATATATATATATATATATATATTTATATATTTATAGAACATCATTTACATCATATAAAAGAGATAGGAATTTACAACACAACATGTACACCATTTACATCATATAGGATAGCTAAGAATTTATAGAATAATGGAAACAACATTTACATCATATAAAATATATAAGAATTTAAAGAATAGTGACTACACCATTTCAATCATATAGAATTGATAGACATATGCGAAATTGTGGTATTGTAATTACATATTATATAACATATAGGAATTTACATGTATGTAGTTAGAGTAGAGTGGATACACCATTTATAACATATAGAATAGAATTTACAGTGTAACTAAAAATTGTATATATGCACTTAGTTTAAAAGAACTTGTTAGTTAGGCTAGCATTAGTAGAGTGCAAGAGTTAATCTTGTGGGAGAGGCAAGATAGAGGCTGAGAGAGACATATAGGTATAGATAGTATCCCATCTTTTTTTTGAACAAATTGATAGCCAAGAGATTTTAGATGAATTCGATGATTTTTCTAGTGAGAATGATGATCAACTTTTGTTGTTATGAGGAATGGTTTAATTGATATGATATAGGACCTTATACATTTGTTGCTCATCCACTACAAACTATGATTTTATTGTTAAAATGGTTGATGACCATGATATTAATTAGAATTCCTTAGGAAATACAATTGATTCATAATTAACCAATAGGAAATTCTTCCTAATAACTAGTGTACATTATTATTCTACATTATTTTTTTTATTATTGTTTAGGACCATTGGAAGACTAGTTTTGATCTTGAAATAACCTTACACAATTTTCAAGAACAAATTCAAACCATTGAAAGATAAAACTTGACCAAGATGCTCTAGACTACTAGATAACCAATTTTATGGGTTTTCGCTTTGAAATTTCTAGTTTATTTTGTCTTCTAAAATTCAAAAAAATGCTAGAAAGCCCTCAACTATAGCTCCTACTATTCAAAGTTTCAAAATTAATTTGAAAAGCATAGATTTTCTTCAAGTATTTGTTGGTTTTTAAAGAGATAATAATACCATCTAGGAAAAATACTAAAAAGATCAATATTCAGATCTCTTAGACAATAAAAAACATAAAACAAACCAAAATTATATTACAAACAATAATATTTATTGATTAAAAACTGATATAGATATGCATCCTACAATCATAATTATTCTACATGCTTTATGGATTGTTTCCTTGAAAAGAACAAAAAGATAACATTGATTTAATCATCATAATAGAGAGTAGGAACTCCAAACCTATTAGAAAAAAAAACCATATAATTTATCTATATCTACGTGCACTATTCTACTATGCCTCTAATTAAGGCTACTCGAAGTGTGAATTGATGTATAGGTGGTTGTGTGGATGTATTGTAATGCATAGTATGGTCATAGTAGGATCCTCAATTTACAAAGTAGGGTTTTGAAAATATATAAAAAATTATATCTTGTATATACAATAAGAGAAACACTCAATCAATATGTAAAACAACACTAATAAATAGTTAAAACATATACAAGATATAATGTTAGTTTACTAATACATGCATTAATTTATAGTACTTTCTATTGTAGAAAATAAATAGTTAAATATGCCTTTTTATTTTGTAAACAACCTAAACAAATTTGACAAGTTATTATGTGGTCACTTCTTATTACTATTAACAATAATTAACAATCATAGTTTTTCTAACATTATCTTTGAAACGTTTATAAAAACTATTATTAAGTATATTTGACATATTCAATATAATGCAAAATAAAAGAAACAAATGAATAATACATAAACCCTATTAATAACCTCATGAATAAGTGAAACAAACCCTAAACCTATTAACGATTTAAATAAGCATATTAAAAATTATTAAAGACAATAACATTCACAAACCATAATGAATAGCAAACCAACTTGACAATTTATTATTGAAAAATAATAAAACTATTGATAACCCATTTGCATAACGAATTTGAAAGAATTGTAAAATTAAATTTTTAACTTATACTAGGTAACTCAATGATAATGGTTTAACAAAATATTAGAATCCCTATAAATAATAAACATGTTACAAAACACATAATACACTTGTATTCATAAACACCTCCAAACATAGAATATACTGTGTTCATAAAAAAGATTGAAGTTTGCAATCTTTTGAATCTTTTTTATACAAAGTTAAAGAAATATGAAGCCTCACACATTCAACTTGAAACTAAAAAACATTAAAGAAAACTAAAAACCAAAAAACCATTATTGAAAGAAGCACCCACAAAATCAAAGAACCTTGAACTTATTGAATATAAAATAGAGGTGAACACAACCAAACTGATGAGGCCAATTATTAGTTAGTTTTCTATTGTTTTAGTACATGCTTTTAGACATCTCGAGATACTTATTTCTTACATATTCCTGAAACTTTACTATCTTTTATGATCATCATCAAACTTAAACCTAGTTTTAAAGTATATGTAAATATGATTATGATATGATATTTATTGCATGACTAATATGTGAATATGTATGAAATACAATGAATATCTATGTTTAATATATGGTTAATAGTATTGTTTAGATGTTGTGTGAACTAACTCTTTGCAGCCAAGGAGCTAGAGCAAGAAAACTATAGCCTACAAAAACTAGGAGGCACAACCCACAAACAAAGGAATTTCAGACAGGGATGCAGAGGAAGTTGCAGAGTAAGTAGAGCATGATAGTTGCAGAGTTGGAGGTTTTTACTTGATAGGATGATTGTGAATCATCACATAATTTAATAAGACTACTAGAGGAGAAGAATTATACCACAATTGGGAATTCGATGTGACTATTTCTACAATCCATGTTTTAGTTTTACTGTTGCAACAGAGTCATAGTCCTATTCAAATTCTTCTACCTTTTCAATTGTATTTTTAATTACTCAAGACTTTGTCATCCCTCTACTTCTCAAGGAGTGGTGATTTGCACTTAGGGTTTTCGTTTTGAGTCCTTATTTTAATAAAACTCTCACATACCTATATGTATGGTTCGGTGGTTGAGGTGAAAGTTAGTTGGTTGAAGTAGCAGATATAACAAATAGATTTGTTCAGTTAGTTTCTAGTTTTTACACAAGCAATATTTTTTTTTCCAATCATGATCTTATGAATAAGATATTCCTAAATAATCTCATTGGATTGTGATATCTTGAGTTATGTAATAAAGAGCTTTTTAGTTACTATTATGTTGAATTAATATGAGGAGCTAGATTTGGGTTTATCCTATGGAGAAATTCACTTGAGCAAGGGCCACTCAAGGTAACTATTCTCCACTTTACTTTCTACACATTTATTTATGTGATTTTGTTGATACAGTAGTTACTTTCATAGTTGTACTTGTCTTAATCAAAATATTCATGTTGATAATATGAGTGAATTAATGAGTAAGATCCTATCTTATATTCGTGCTTAATTGTTTCCATGCATTATCCTCCAGATTGAGTAAGGTCAGTTAAGTTAGCATAATTAGTTACAAAATTCATTTATTGACAATGAACTAGTCACAGTCTTTAGCTATAAGTACCCGTAGTAATAGCTAGTTCAACATTACTTCTTTTTATTGTTATGAAATTTATGTTTTCCAAGCATGTGCAAACACCTGTACTAGGATGATATAGGTAGTGAAGAGTCTCTGAAAGCACACACAGTGACAACATCATCACAAGCTTACGTTAGCCCTAGTTGATAATTTAATGAAGTATTTACAAGGGTATAATGGACTATTCAATAGGAACCCCCTCTGAATTGTGTGAGCATCACCAAGTTTACTAAACATTAGTTGGACCTTACATTTTTTGGCGTCATTTCTGGGGATGGTACTAATTTTAAAGATTCATCTCTATCATTTCGAGCTTTTTTAGATTAAGTATTTTGTTTCTAGCATTAGGACAATTTAGGTTTTTATTCCATCAATACCAAAATGTTTTACTACATTGTGCAGGAGTGGGTGATACACAAAGTTACACCTATTGTATGCGGAGGAAGAGAGATGCCTTGGGAAGATTTATCCCCTCATCACACAAAGCTAAAGAGGATCTTGGTGATCATAGTGATCAAAGCAAGGGTATTCCAAAAGAATAAATTTCCCTTTAACCAACATCCACTACAAATACAAAGGAGACCTTCAAAACCATGGTTGAAGTAGTGGTGGAGGATCCAATAGAACATGTCACTTTCAAGTTCCCAATAGCCAACCAGGAAAGGGCGACTGCCTTGAAGAAATTCTCTCCTTTAGTGTTGTCATTCTTCTATGGTTTGGTTACTGAAGATCTAGATACCTTCTTATTTGAGTTTGATGTCCTCTGTAGGAGTTATGATTACACAAAAGATGCACATAGGCTCAAACTATTCCCAACAATCTTGAAGGATGTTGCCTTAAGATGGTTTATGGGTCTAGGCAGAGATTGGTGTAGGAGCACCTAGGCTAACCTCCATAGTTAGGAAATTTTGGCTTGTATCTGGCATTAGCCAAGTCAGAGTATGTGTGTGTTTAATTTGGACCTTAGAAGGTCATTTTTGTGGTTAGGTGAATTAGTCATTAGGACTAAGATTCACCAATGTTTAGTTATCATTAATAGTTTTGCTTTGTTTAGCCTATGTTGGAATTGGAGTCTTAAATGTGTTCTAAACACATGAATGTTGTTAGAAAGATGCCATGAGGCAGTTAAGGGAGTTGGATGTTCAAAATCTAGGAGATGGAGGTCCTAGGAATTAGGGAGATGGCATAATGGTTTGTTGCCAAAAGTTGTTACAAAGTTGTCATGACAACATTTGCCATTATGGCAAATGTTGCATGCAACTCGGTTACCTTGGATCCCCTAGAAGATAGGAGTGGGGGAATCGACCAACATCCCTAAAAAAACATGGAAAATGGCATCTATGAAAGAAGGTGGCTCAAATTCAGAAGAGAGTTTTTTGTAATCAAGCTTTTGGTTTTTGAAATAGAAAGAGAAGTCTGCAATTTTCTGTGTTTTCTGAATGTTTTGAAGTAACAGTGACATCAAGTGGATTGAATGTATTAGTTTGACATTGCATTCATGTTCATAGGGTAGTTCTAAGTCATTTCCATTCTGCAGGCAAGTTCATTTGAGTTAGTTTAGTGTTTTGTTCAAATAGAATAAGGTCTAGGGTCTTTACTGGTTTTGTCCTAACCAGTTTGTCTTTGTATGGCTCCCCCATGAAATATAGCCACGAGAACTTCCTGAGAATAGATGGATTTGTTAGGGGATCCAATTGTTTTTACATATTTAGTGGTAGGAGTCCCGAAGAGTCGAGCATGTATTTTTAAAATCAAACCCTAGGCGAGCTTTGAGTTCCCAGTTAGAGGTTTGACAGTGAAAGATTGAAGAGATCAGGCAAGGGAAAGAGGTACTATATGGAACAAGTACAATTCTAGGTAGGGTTTAGTCATAACCTAACATGCTTGGAGGGTTGAGGTTCCTGTTAAGCCATTTGAATTAGTTTTGAATGAGAAAACAGTGAAACCCTTGTAATTAGGTCTTTTAGCCCTATTCAACCTAGATTATAGGAACTCAGTGTACAGAGGAGTTAGGGAACTAAAATCTTGTGAATCTTTTAGAGGATCAAAAAGGGTATTGGAATGTGAAACTTTTTTTTCAGGTCATTTGGAAAGTTTGAGCAAGAGAGACAAAAAGGTCACTGTCAAGGGCTACAAGGAATTAGGCCTCCTCAAGACAAATTCTTGAAATCGGTAAGAAAGAAGGTTGAAGATCCTCCAAGATGGATTCAGTTGGATGTGCTTGGTATGTTCCCAACATGTTTGACACCCCTGCAAATAGTTCAAGGTTTTGTGTGATGTTGGCACTTAGAGTCTTCTAAGTGGAGGAGATAGTTTACCAGTTCAAAGTGGTGTTAGTCTTTCAAGGTGAAGCACAAGTTGTAAAGCTCTTGGAGAGGAGTTGGAATAGGACTTAGTTAATGATCTAAGCCTAATAAGAACCTAGAAGCTATCAGGTTCCTGGATGAAGACAGGGAAAAGTATTCCTAACTAGTTGTGCAAGCAAACCAAGGAACACTTTCACCAGAGATGTTGTTCCTAATTGGAACATTATGAAGACAAATTTCCTAGAGAAATATTAGGACTATTGTAGGGGAATTGAGAGAAGAAGATATGACATTTTCATAATGCCTCAAAAATAAGATGAACTATTGGAGGACTATGTAGAAAGGTTTCAATTCTACTTGAAGAAGGATCCACAAAATAGGCTTTGAGAAGAACCTTTGAAGTTAGTATTTCTCAGAAGATTCAATGATGATTGCATAAAACTACATTGTATTGAATTCATTGTTATTGTTTTGTTTCAATTACTTTTGTGAATTCATTATTCTTTGTAGTTTCATTTCGTGAGTAATGGGTATGAATCTTAGCTTTTGTTTGGATTAGATTAGTTTCAATTCAAGCATGTTTTATCTCTTAACGCTCCATCGATTTCCCCCTTACACATTCTAGCACGCCTAGTGGGACCATGGTCCTTAGTACTAACTATTTTATGAGTAAATCTTGAAGTTGCAAGTCCCAAAAATGCAATTAAAAAGTTTTCATGTAGGAGCTACATAAAACTTATGCGGTCAATTTCACGTTTTTGTTGTAGTCGACTGTTTCCTGGCCGCTTTTGTCATTTCTAGTGTTTTTGCTAAAATGACAGGGGTGCACTTGATTTTTTCAGCCACTTCTTGAAAAACAAAATTTGCTTTTGTTTTTTCCAGCCACACTCGCTTTTGACAGGGCTGCTTTTGCTCAAAAATTTCGCTTTTGCTCTGTCAAAATTTTATTTGAAAGCTGCAAGTTATTTTTTGACTTCTAACACTAACAGTTGCTCAGTTTGAATATATGACAAGTGCTAATGCTATTTATTGTAGGATTTTCAGAAGAATGGCATGTGTTTCTCTAATAATTGATTAACACATTTATTTTCAGAGAAGGCAAACAATCGAAGATTTTTTTTTTTCAAAACTTTCATAGTTAGGAATTTTTTAAAATTTGTGCATAAAATGAACCCCACAAACCAAATGATTTTCAATTTAGTGCTTAAAAAGAATCTTTCAAAAGATTTCTATCTTAATTGGTGCTTAAAAAGAATTTTCATAAGCTTTCTAGCCTAGGAAAACTTTTCAACTGGTGCTATAAAAAGAACCCCACAAATCCACATGCTTTCAATTGGTGCTCTAAAAATAATTTTACAAAGCTTTCTAGATTAGAACAAATACTTTGTTTTGGTGCTCTAAAAAATGTGTGATTTTGACCAAACACTTTTAATATGTTGACAAAACGATCGATTTAATTTTGTTGACCAATTAAGACAAGGCTTTAGAAACACTTCAATTGGTGATTAAAATTGGACAAATGCTTTCTGATTTTGCATATTGCTGTCACTTTGTTTGAAATCTAGAATACTTCACTTTTGTGCACATAAAAAGAACAAATTGCTATCTTGTACACACTTTATTTCATTTTACTTTTTTTTTTTGAGGCTTAAAAATAACATTGCAATGAATTGTACATTTTGTATTCTGTATTTGGAAAACTAGGTGTTATCCTCTCCCCTCACGCCTTTTGATGATCTTGGGTGACGAAAAGCATCTTGAGTTTCGCACATTTGGTTATATTTCAAAGCATACCTTTAGAGTGCCTGCCTCTCGATTTGTTAGAGGGAATGACCCAAGTGAGACTTTTGTTTTGGTTTGCTATATAAAGAATTATGGGTGTGATAAAAGTCATCAACCACATGAAGCAGATGTTCTATACCAAAAAAAGTCTTCATCAATATCCATGAGATGTGTAAAAACCCTTTTTTTTAAGGGTTGGGAGACCTCTTAATTGAATGAATCACCACATGTATAGACACCAAATTATCCCAATTTACATGACTAAGAACCAATGTTGTAGAAGCCACCCATTTTTAGCCAAAAAAATTCTTTGAAGTGGTGCATTAAAACTTTGATTTTGAGAAGTTACTTACCAAGTCTAACTTATGGTTGAGCTTAAAACACTCTCCATTTGTTGCAAGTAAAATCATCCCTTCGGGGCATGAGGTAAGCCCACCTAGAAGCAAGTGTCTATCCCTAGGGTGTAAATTGTCTTCACAAAATTGCAAAATCTTTCAGTTACTTCAAAACATCAAACATTGCATTTGAATTAAAACGAACACATCAAAACAACTATTTAACATGGTTCTCAAACTTCAAACCCTTTTGACTTAGTGTGAATCCTTTGAAAAGAGCCCTATATTTTCACTCCTTAAAGGATATCTTAAAACAATATCTTTAAAGGTTTCTTGATATTTAGGCTCACATTTCAAGTCACATTAAGGAAAAAGTAAACATTGGAAACTATGACTTTAGCATTTCAACTTCCACAAACTTTGAGCTTTTATGGAAAGAAAGATGCTTAAGTTGTAGAAATTTAGGGTCAAGTAGTTTTGATTGTTGGTTGCATGATATCACTTGCCAAATCTCAAATCAGATCAAACGAAGTCATTTAAAATTGTAAAATTATCCAAGTTGTTGCCAAACATAGAAACTGGAAAACAAATTTGCATAGAATATCGCTATTGCTGTTGTTTTTGCCGCACTTGACCAAAAACTAGCCACAATTGACAAAAATTTGCTACTTTTTCTCTTTGTCTTATGTCAATTACTAATGAAAACCTTCCACTTTTGACAAATTGTGTGCACTTGATCTAAATATTGCCGTAGTTGACCTTTTCTATGCCACACTTGACAAAATTCTAAATGACTTGACCATAATTTGGCTACTTTTGCTCAAAAATACCACCTTTTCTTGACAAATTTAGCTGTTAGAAAAATTACACACAAAAGATGCTTTTGAGAAATTTGGCCATAGTTGACTTTGAAAACTGGCCGCATTTGACCACAAACTAGCCACTTTTGTTCTAAAATTGCTAATTTTTTCCTACTTTATGGTGAAAATCAAAATCTGATCGTAAACTGGTTACAAAATCTTGTGAGAATAAAAATAGTTAGACTCCCAAAACATGTCATAATTCACATCAGTCCATCATCCATTTTGCAAAAGCCAACACCTCATCCTAATTTTTATAATTCAAAATCAAAACAAACAACTTGGATCATTCCTTCACTCAAAATTCTAAGATATCAACATTTACTTGAACCTCAAGGCTAGTTCAAGAAAATTTCCCACAACATATCCTCTAGAAAAATAAGTGAAATATTGACCCAAGTATTTCAACATTTTTAGCTCCAAAGAATAGCATCATCCCAAAACATCACTCAAACCTTAGGGTCTTGAGAATCACAAAAACCATATAAAAAACCAACACTTTCATCATTTCACTTTATGAACATTTGACGTCCAATTGCTCCAGTTCAACAACCAAACCTTACAACACCTATCATAGAACTTGTAAGATTTGGCTATGGAGATAGCCACCCAAAATTTAAAGGCCTATGGAAAGCACAAAATACTTAGAAGATCAATA
Organism: Sequoia sempervirens; assembly: GCA_007258455.2. NCBI lineage: Eukaryota > Viridiplantae > Streptophyta > Pinopsida > Cupressales > Cupressaceae > Sequoia > Sequoia sempervirens. The sequence goes on along the minus strand of VDFB02254486.1, from coordinate 11,474 downwards.
TGACAAGAATAAACTGTATTCCTATCAATGAATGGAAAAAGAATCAATGTAGTTGTGTGTCCAATGTAGTAGAAACCCCTTGATTATATAGCTAAGGTGAGATACAAGATGCCATAGGATTATGACAAGTGTCTTAATCATATGACATTAGACAAATAATCACAACTACCTAGGTCACATGTAGTAGTTGTCAAAAGATAAGATAACAACTAATGACAACTAACACCTTCTAAAAAGAATCTTAGAACCTAAATAAGCTTAACATGTGAATATGTCCCCTAAGTCCCTAGTAAGTGAAATAACTAGGTACAAGACATTTATTCACACTAACACCCCCCTTAAGTGCAATTTAGGGGGAATATTATTATGCAAATGAATCAAGGATGGGTCCTGACTATGAGGTCATGTTAGGTACTCATGTACAAATGCAATGCAATCCCTCACAAATAGGGAAAAGGAGAAAATCCAGTGGAAAAAAAACCTCCTCCCCAAAAGAGAGAAACAAAAAGAACTCAAAAAGATGAGGATAAAACCTCGAGTGAGGAAAAAGTCCCCCCCATAAGAGATAATGAAGAAGGTCAAGTGACCCCCCCGAAGAAACATCTCACACCCCCAAGAGAGCTCACAAATGGTGATATGTACTCTTAGTGAAGGGTTTGGTGAAGATATTTGTAACCTGCTTTGCTGTAGGACAATACTGCAAATCGATGACCTACTCCTGTATCAACTCCTTGATGTAGTGCATATGGATCTCAATGTGTTTGGTCCGCTAATGTTGAACCAAGTTATTTGAGATCTGGATGGCACTCTGATTGTCACAATGGAGGACCATGGGCTGTGGAATGGTGAAGCCAAACTTAGTTAGAATATTCTGAAGCCAAATAGCCTCAGTAACAACATAAACAACTCCTCGATACTCAACCTCAGTCTAAGAGAGAGCAATAGCATGCTACTTCTTACTTTGCCAACAAGTGGGGCCAAAACCAAGATGAAAGTTGTAGCCAGAAGTGGACTAACAATTATCAAGATCTCCAACCCAATTAAATTTTTTATATCCAACCAAGTTGAGTCTTGTACTCGCTGCATAGTGAATCCCATAATGTGGTGTACCCTATATGTAATGCAAGATGCTTTTGGAAGATTTCCAATGAAACTCATGTGGTTCTTGCATGAAGTGTGAAACTATGCCAACCATAAAATAAATATTAGGAAGTGTGTGAGTCAAGTAGATGAGGCTCCCGAAAAGCTAATGATACAAAGTGGCATCAATGAGTGGAGTGGAACACTTGGCCTCAAGTTTGACTCCTGACAAAAAGGGAGTAGGTGTAGCCTTACAATTAGACATGTGGAACTAGGCTAGAAGGTCGAGAGCATACTTGGGTTGAGCAGGAGAGATCTCGAAAGAGGACTGTGTGATCTCAATCCTGAGAAAGTAGTGCAAGAGACCCAATTTAGTCATAGACAACTTGTCATGTAGAGAATATTTGACTTTGCCAATGATGGATGATGTACTCCTAGTAATGATCAAGTCATCAACATAGAGAAAAAGAAGCAAGTTAGAGTCATGCTGTCAAAAAATATAGACATTCAAATCCAAGTGGCACCTAGAGAATCTCGTCGAGAGAAGAAAGGAGTCCATCTTGGCATACCAAGCCCAAGGGGCCTGCTTGAGGCCATAGAGAGACTTCCACAATTTGTAAACCAAAGAAGAATCCTAAACAATCCTTGTGGCTACTCCATATGAGTCTCCTCTACAAGATCTTTGTGAAGGAATGCACTCTTCACATCCATTTGACAGACAACCCATCCATGAGCCGTGACAATGACAAGATTCAAGTGAATGGAGTTCATCTTAGCAATAGGGGCAAAGGTTTTTGTGTAATCAATGCCAGAAACCTATGAGAAACCTTTAGCCGCAAGTCATGCTTTGAACTTGTTCACTGTTCCATCTACTACGTATTTTGTTTGATAGATCCACTTACATAAGAGACATAAGATTTCCACAGTCCATTTTGATAAGAGTGTTATTTTCTAGATTTAACTGTGTGCAGTTTATTTGATGCAAATAAAATGCACACAGTTAAATCTAGAAAATAACACTCAAATCCACTTACATCAAACTATTTTTCTTCCCTTAGGAAGAGGAACTAAGTCCCATGTGTGATTCCTCATCAAGGAACTATACTCTTCCTCCATTGATGAATCCCATTTAGGAATGCTTGATGCCTCCTTGAAGGATTGTGGATATGAAGTAGTAGCAATGTAGACATGTGGAAGATGTTCATGTTGTGACTGAGTGCTTCAAGTGTCTATAGGATCCCCAACAAGATTGCTTGCTGACTCAAGAGTTTTTCAATCTGAATGAGGTTGTGAAGATGATGGGCATGAAGGAAGAGAATCTTGAACCTTAGAATCAAAACCCTACGAAGGTGCAACCCTATGAGTAGGAGGTGAGGTAGAATCATATGAGTCCATTGTGGAAGAGGGATGAGGAGGATCAGAGGTCAAGCTAGGAGATATTTCCTGAAAGTGAACACTCCTCTTAATGAAGAGCTCATGTGTCTCTAGATCCAAGAGTTGAAACCCTTTGACACCATCTGGATATCCAACAAAGATGCAATGCCTACTTTGAGGTTCCAATGCCTTGTGCTTCTTTGGACGAATGCACGCCCAAGCTAGAAAGCTAAAAACTCAAAAATGCTAGAAAATCAGTTTTCTACCACACAAAGCCTCAAAAGGAGTCATGCCTTTCAATGCCTTGTGGGGAACCTAATTCTGAATGTGTGTAGCACAGTTAATGGCTTCAACCCAAAAATCTAGACCAAGAGAACGAGCATGAATCATGGAGCTAGCCATTTCCTTGAGGGTCCTATTTTTCCTTTTAGCAACACCATTCTGCTGTGGTGTGTATGCAACTAAATGTTGAAGATCGATCCCTTTAAGAGTACAAAATTGCACAAGGTTGTGGTTCACATATTCTCAAACATTGTCAATACAAAGAATCTTGATATAATTTCCATATTGCTTCTCAACATGAACCTTGAAAGTTTGAAACTTGTTAAATACTTCATTATTTGGTGAAGAAAGTAGACCCAAGTGAATCTGGAGTAGTCATCAATGAAGGTGAGTGCATAGTGAGCCTTGCTGAAGGAAAAAATTGGAAATGAGCCCGCTAGATCACTATGAACCAATTGAAGAACTTCTCAAGCCCTCCAAGACTTCCCTTTATCAAATTTCTCTTTTGGATTCTTATCCATAGCACAACCTAGACATACACCATCTAAAAAGCTGATGTGAGGGAGACCTGTGACCATATCCTATGAGCTAAGATGCTGAAGATAACAATAGTTAAGATGTCCAAATTGCTCATGCCATAACTTACTCACCGAATCTGAATGAGTTAGCACTGTTGTAGAAGGAGAATGTGGCACAAAGTGAGAAAAGTGATATAGTCGAGACTCATGATTGGCTTTTCCCACTGCAACCAAGGAATTATCTTCAAGATGTTTGACCATAATTATGTCTGGAGAAAACTCAAATTTCTTACCATTCCCAAGATGAGTGATTTGGTAGACTAAATGAAGGTTGGCACACAAGTCAGGGACAAAAAGAACATTCTCAAATGATCCATCATCCATGTCAACTGAACCTTTTCCAACAACTTCCACCTAAGTATCATACCTATAAGAATGTGTGGTACTGTACAAGGCTCCAATGAAGAAAATTGTTCTCTGTTAGAACCCATGTGATGTGTAGCACCCAAGTCAAGTATCCATTTTTGTGATGATCTTGTGGCTGCAACAAGTGCCTATCCTTTTCCTTTCTTTGATTGTGAATAAGTAGAAGGATATGCTTCCTTTTTGTAGGAAGATGGCAAGTTGATATTCTTCTTGAGGAGATTAGTCAATTCATCAACTTGCTTAGCATGACAATGATGCTCATCATGACCAACTCTCTTGCAATATGTACAAGTTAGTTTCTCCTTCTTTTGTGAATTCTCCTTCTTGGAAGATGATGAAGAGTCTCCTTGCTAAGGAGAAGAGGACTGTGTTTGATCTTTACGTGGCTTATTCTTTGATTGCTTCTATTTCTTATTAGATCCTAACCTACGTAATGCTACCAAAGCTTGTGACTTGGATATATTGAAAATACCTATAGTGATCTTTGATTGTTCAAGCATCAACATCATTGTGAATGAATCAAATGAAGGTTTAGTGTAGGCACTTCCCATAGTCAATCGATGAGTCTAAAAACTAGAAATAAAAGCTGCATATTCTGAAGGAAGTTTTCCCAACAAATTGAAGACCAGCTGTGCATCCTTCTTATCAATACCACAATCTTGAGTTGTGCTCTTAGTTCATTAACCTTAGTTACATAGTCTTGTATTGTATCAAAATTATTTGGATCTAGATTACTAAGATCATTATCAAGTTTGTATCCCCTAATCTCATCAAATTTTCCATACAATTGAGCAAGTTTGTCCCAAGCTTCCTTAGCTATTTTACACTTATCAATGTGAAAGATAAGATCAGGAGAAACATATTTCCTATGTTCCAAGAGCCATAGTAGTGAATTAGCCATTCAATTTTTAAGTTAGGATTAGTTGGTTTTGGAATGAATCCATCAATGTAGCGAATTAATCCTTTTTCCATTAGTTTACTCCATGCATTTATTTTCCATGTTGCATAGTTATGTGGAGTGAAAAGAGGAAACTTAGGATGAAACATGGTTGAAATTTGAAGAGCACAAGAGAGAACTCAAAGCACAATCACACAACACAAACCCCCAAAATTCACTCAATCAAAGAACCCCCCAAGCAAATGATTTGTCACTTTATACTTAGTGCAGTTACAATTGCCACTTGCAAGAAATAACTATGTTGATTTTTGATTTCAATGCTTACAATTGCTAGAATAAGGCAGGATCAAACTGTGATCAACATGCAAAAGATCAAATTGTGATCTATGCAATACAATTGCAAAAATGAGCCAAATAAGGCTATGTGCTGAAAGTACATTTTTTGTTCATAATGAATACAAATGATCAACACCACTGTGAAGTTCTCAAAAAAATATGCACTTTTTTTTTTTAAATCAACTGAAAAGGAGTCCATATGAGCCTGAACAGAGCCCTGGAAGTTCCAAAAATGGTGACAACTTAGCAACACCTATGACAAATTGAATTTTCTAAAAAATCCATGCATCAAAATTAGAAACCATCTGCACTAGTGTGTAGAGTGCGAAAAATTAGCCCATAATAAGAAAAAGTTGCTCAGAAAAAGTGTTGGTTTGCATTGATTTGTCATTGATGTCAAATGGTCAAAGGTCTTTTGTTGATGATCATTGTGATGCACTTCATGGGATTCATACAAAGGTTAATGGAAAACTTGGTTAATACTTGTTGTAGTCAAAGAGTTGCTTTCAACATAGTTCTCATGGTTCATATTCTTTAAAGGTTGAACATCTCATGATTGGTGGTGTTAGTGACATGACCTTGTTGTTGAGAAATTTGTTTAAGTATAAAAACCTAGCACTTATGTTTCATTCATGCATATCTTCTTCAAAAAATATGAAAAAAACTATACTTTGCATCAAAGGCTTTGTATCAATGACATATGGTGAAAATCAAAAGTTAGGGAATAAGCACATAATTTCAAGTTCATTGAGGTTTTGTTTCTGATTAGGGTTTCCTTTATTGCTTGCAAGATTATTCCAAAACCCTAAAAGAAGTTAGCCAGTTTAATTTTTGTTATAACTGCTTGGTGGCTTGGTATCATTGATCAGAGTCACTTAGGTGACAAACTTAAGGGTGGTGTGCTCATGATTAACTGGCCCCTTCATTTAGGATAACCAACCAGTCAGATTAATGATATTTTGTCGACTATTCAAAGTAAAATCAAAGTTTATGATTTAAAGGTGAGAATGGTGGGTTGAAGAAATCAAAGGCTCTTATTTAAACCTTTCAACAACCATTTCTTGGAGCTTGAATTTGACATGTATCTACCTGTTTTCCCACATTTAGTTTTGTAACTATTTTTACATAGCAATGAATTAAAAGATGTTTTCTAGTGTATGGTGCGGGTTGGAATGGTCTAGTGAGCTCTGTAAGTATGATTTGTAGGCAGTGATACCTAAGTGTTGTTAATCTTATGCAAGAAGGATGATTTTGAAATGACAGTAATATATGACTCTGTTATATTACTGCATTTTTGAAGCAAATCTTCCATGTTTATGCTAGTGTGAATTGTGGATCATACCTGTGATTGGATTGGTATCAAGTGTTGAGCACTATGAAAGAGATTAGTAATATTTTATATTATGCTTCCTTGTAGATCATGCAAAATAAGACGGTTTTGAATAATTGGGTATAAAAGGCTTGCTTGTTCCTTTGTATGTCAGTGCACGTCAGTTGTGCTTGATTTACATGAGCATGAGTAGTAGGGAAATGATTTTGTTAAAGAATCTTGGTGTCTTCTATTTGTCCATACATAAAGGTTGCAGTGAGAGGTTGAGGCTCTTGTGATCTTACTCAAATGTTGTAGAACTTGTTAATTCTTGTTTGGATTAAAATATTCATGTAAAGAATCTTTGGCATGTGTATACAGGGTTATTGTTCATTGTTCATATCAACTTTTTCATTGTATTTGTTGAAGGGGGTCTTATTAAGAAAAATATTCATCCATGTATGTAGGGCTAGAAGTTGATAAGTTGTGTGTCAAACAAGTGAATTTGGTAATCTAGTTTGTATTGAAACAGAGTAACCCTCTGATTATCTAAATATTACTTCTGAGTTTATACAAAGTGATGTATGTTTTCCAGTGAGGCATGTTATATTGCCAGTGAGGCTTATTGTGTAGCCAGTGAGGATTTTCTAGTGAGGCATAAATTGTAACCAATGAGGTAATGCCAGTGAGGCTATAATCAGTGATATTACTATTGTGTTAGTGAGGCCTAATAAAATGAACATTCAGAGTGGTTTCTTCTCCCTGTATAAGGTTTTCCACTCATAAATACTGTGTTGTGGTTCTTCTTGATTTGTGATCTATTTGTGGCTGATCAATCATACTTGTTCAAGTATTTTATTCTTCATTTCATGGTGCTTCTCTCAAAATTTGAATATCTATGATACTTGAAGTTTATATGCATAAATTCGTGAGGGTTAACTAAGTTAGATTTGATTTGCAACTTGAATCAATGATTCACCCCCCCTCTTAGTGATTCTGTACTCCAACAAAAAGGAGTTAATATGACTAAATTATGACCATCCAAAATTTGACTGCAAAAACAAAAACTCCATCCGTGAAGGGTAGAAAAAATTTCAATGAGCTCATTGATGTCATCAATCCATGACACTAAATTTGACGGTCATTTGGTCATCGCACATTTGCATGAGCTTAAAGTTGACGACCTCCAAGCTGTTAGAGGTCGCCATCAGTACACCAACTGAAATATTCGCTCAATTGATAAAATATACTCCAAGTGGAAGAATCTAGAATATTATGAGAATCTTTTTGATGAAATATTCTCCAAGAATATCTTGGGTGCCGATTATTGAGTTTGACTGCCGATGTTTGAATGAAGGGCTGGATTTCATATAAAGTGCCACCAGTTTTAATTGTTCGATGACCTACCAAGTGAAGAGGGGGTTGTGTGGCGGCGGAATGCCACACCACGTGGTAGGCTCTAGCTATCGTGGTACAATAGTACTATTTTGCAGTACTGTAGGTCTACGGACCATGCAATTCGCAAATTTTAATTTTGATTTTTTTTTAAATTTAAAAAATAATACAATTTGCGAATATAATAAAATTGCTTTGATTTTTTTTAAATTTTTTTTGCAGAATATAAAGTATTTTATTTAAAAAAAACAAAAATTGTATCGACATCATAATGGCTGGGCCGTACGGCTCGACCAACAATTTTTTTTTGCCTCAGCGGACAAATTTTTTCAAATTTGATGATTTGGTAGTCGATTTAGGGGTTTTTGGCCCTTCTAGACGTGATGGCAATGTCCTTTTTGGCTAAACATGCTCCAAAAATATGGCTACCTCCTAGATCTAGCAACCATCTTCAATCTTCAAACCCTTGTAGATTTGACCTCCAATGTCCAATTGGGATGAAACAAAAGGAAAAATTGACTTTCTCGGATGCTTCAGACGTAACGGTGAGCTCAGATCTAATGTAACAAGCTCCCAAAATGGACCTACAATACAAAGCCATAAATGAAACCCCCCCAAAATTTGGTATTTTAATCACATCTTTCTAATTCTCCAGATTATCCAAAGATGCAAGAGAAGAGCATACTCAATGATTTAGGAAAATACAAGATTTCACTCAAGATCTCCTAAAATACTAACCAAAGGAACTCAACTTGCTCTGATACCATGTAAGATTTGGCTATGGAGATAGCAACCCAAGATCTAAAGGCCTATGGAAAGCACAAAATACTCAAAAGATTAATATGACAAGAACAAACTATATTTCTATCAATGAATGCAAAAAGAATCAATGTAGTTGTGTTTCTAATGTTGTAGACACCCCTTTCTTATATAGCCAAGGTGAGATACAAGATGTCATAGGATTATGACAAATGTCTTAATCATATGACATGAGACAACTAATCGCAACTACCTAGGTCGCATGTAGTAGTTGTCAAAAGATAAGATAACAACTAATGAAAACTAACACCTTCTAGAAAGAATCTTAGAACCTCAGTAAACTTAACATGTGAATATGTCCCCTAAGTCCCTAGGAAGTGAAGTAACTAGGTACAAGACATTTATTCACACCAACACAACCAAGTCTCATGCAAATTGAAGGTGAACAAGCGGATATCATCAATAGTTTTAGGAGATTCACATTTGAGAAAAATAAAACACCAATCTAGTGGAGAAACTAACATCCTAGATAAAGAGGAACAAAAAGAAAATATTATGGTTCGGAGGCTCGTATTACCACCTCCCGCATGGCAATAGACACCATCCTTTAAAAGTAGAAAATCCCAAAAACAAACACAATTTCATTTCCTAAAAATAGAAAATCCCAAAAACAAATGTAATTTCATTTCCTTAAAAATAGAAAATCTAAAAAAACATTAGTTCATTTCAAAGTTTAGAAATCACCAAATGTTCACAAAATATTAATGCTTGTTTACGACAACCACACATTCACAATATAGAAAAAAGATGGAAGCAAACAAAAATAGCACTAGCATGCCCCCCAACAGAAACCACAAAAAAAGGAAGTGACCCATGGGGTTATAGACCAAGCGACCTTGTGACTCCTTAAAATGAACCCACCTTTAATGCAACATCAAACCAATCACCTAGTGAGGAAGAGGTAATCCGTAGACAACAAGAAGCAATTGATAAATCAAACCAAAACCCAAAAGACATGGTCATAGAAGAAGTGGATAGTGAGGAAAAATAAATGATGAATAATTATTTCAACATTCTAACAATCCCAAGGTGCTCAAACTAATGGAAAAACTCCTAAGAAAGGATCTGAATACTTACTTCTTCAAATTAGTACAAAGTGGTGCTGCTAAATTACCTATAGAATTTAACATGGAAGGTCTTAAAGATCCTCACCTCATTCCCTTATGATATAGCTCAGTTGTGAGAGAAATAACCAAACCATCAGAGATTCCAAACATGTTACCAGTCTTCTCACAAGGAAAATATCAGTCAACGACAACCCTGTGTTTAGGAAACCGTCCCAAATCAAACAAGCGGTAGTGGCCCAAAAATATCAAGGAGGTCCATCTCAATACATGTCACAAGGTAACAACCACCAACAGGACAATACATGCCCCAAAGCACTTCATATATTGACCCTTCCCAAAATGTACAAAATCAACAAGGGTAATTTCCACAACAGTACCATCAACAAGGTGGGTCACGTGGTCCCCTTGCCAATCAATAGTAACAACAACAAGGTGTGCTAGAGGGTACCTTTCAAATCAACATCAACAAGGTGGGTCACATGGTCCCCTTCCCAATCAACAGTACCAACGACAAGGTGTGCCATGGGTACCCTTTCAAATTAACATCAACAAGGTGGGTCACATGGTCCCCTTCCTAATCAATAGTACCAAGAAAAAGGTGTACCAAAAGGTACCCTTTCCAATAAACATCAACAAGGAGGGCCACATGGTCCCCTTCACAATCAACAATACCAACAACAAGGTGTGGCACATGGTACCCTTTCCAATTCATCCTATCAACAATGTGTCCCACCAATGCATTATCAGGGTAACCTTCAAAATAGTTCATCTCAACAACAAGGTGTGTCACATGGTACCCTTTCCAATTCATTCCATCAACAAGGTATCTCATCAAAGCACCACTAGGGTAACCTTCAATAAAGTTCATTGCAACAACAAGGTGTACCTCCAATGCACTATCAAGGTACCCCTCCTCAACAACAACAAAAAGGACCTAGCCATCCTTACATTCAACAAGGAGTTAACCCTCCTTCCATCCAAAAAGGAGCTAACCCTCCTTACATTCAACAAGAATCTAACCCTCCTTACATTTAACAAGGACCTAACCCTCCTTATATTCAACAGGGACTTAACACTCCTTACAACCAACAAGGACCTAACCCTCCTTTCACACAACAAGGACTTAACCATCCTTTCACCCAACATGGTTACCAAGGTTCAATACCCCCACCATACCCAACTTATGACCAAATGAACATCATGGGATAACAAGGCTACTAAAAACATGATTCACAAACAAATGTACCAAAAACAAAGATTGGACGTACAGCTACAAGTAATGAATAAAAAATATTAGACATGCAGATAGGAGGAAAACCAAAGAAGACTTATACCCTACAGGATATATGGTGTATGTATACCTCCAAGGTGTGCTTGCACTCCAACTAGAAGACCTTTCTCTCTGTCTTCTCACATGAACCTGATGGCTACAAGGTTCCAAAACTGACTTAGATCATTAACTAAGCCTCCTTTAACTCTGTCTCAAGAGTTACTATCCTTGTGCTTACCTTAGAGGCTTCAACACTCTTTAAATTTGCTGTCTCCTTCACAACTATCACTTGAAATTTCAATCTTTCACCCTACACCTAGAAGAGTCTAGATGCCAACTTCCATGCTTGGACTGCTTGCAGGGGAGTTGTAGATGCTGTCCTCATGCTTTTCACAATCAAACTGAGCCATTTTTCTTGGTGTCCACTCCTCAACATACCCGATTTCATGAATTTGTCTTTTTAAGGGCCTAATCCTTGTAGCCCTTACCAGTCCGTTTTTGGCCTTTTTCTCTCAAACTTGCCACACAACCTAATGATTAAATCACATTTCCAGACACCCTTTTCAGACTTTTAAATCTTCCAAAAGTTTTCAGGTCACTATATTTTCCGTACAGTTCCTTCCAAAACTCTTGGAGAGGAGGCCTAATTGCCCTATTATCTAGGATTTCACTGTTTCCTCCTTCAAGTTTTCCTTTGATG
>VDFB02254485.1:54346-100938 GCA_007258455.2 Sequoia sempervirens | reverse complement strand
AAATTTTAATTTTGATTTTTTTTTAAATTTAAAAAATAATACAATTTGCGAATATAATAAAATTGCTTTGATTTTTTTTAAATTTTTTTTGCAGAATATAAAGTATTTTATTTAAAAAAAACAAAAATTGTATCGACATCATAATGGCTGGGCCGTACGGCTCGACCAACAATTTTTTTTTGCCTCAGCGGACAAATTTTTTCAAATTTGATGATTTGGTAGTCGATTTAGGGGTTTTTGGCCCTTCTAGACGTGATGGCAATGTCCTTTTTGGCTAAACATGCTCCAAAAATATGGCTACCTCCTAGATCTAGCAACCATCTTCAATCTTCAAACCCTTGTAGATTTGACCTCCAATGTCCAATTGGGATGAAACAAAAGGAAAAATTGACTTTCTCGGATGCTTCAGACGTAACGGTGAGCTCAGATCTAATGTAACAAGCTCCCAAAATGGACCTACAATACAAAGCCATAAATGAAACCCCCCCAAAATTTGGTATTTTAATCACATCTTTCTAATTCTCCAGATTATCCAAAGATGCAAGAGAAGAGCATACTCAATGATTTAGGAAAATACAAGATTTCACTCAAGATCTCCTAAAATACTAACCAAAGGAACTCAACTTGCTCTGATACCATGTAAGATTTGGCTATGGAGATAGCAACCCAAGATCTAAAGGCCTATGGAAAGCACAAAATACTCAAAAGATTAATATGACAAGAACAAACTATATTTCTATCAATGAATGCAAAAAGAATCAATGTAGTTGTGTTTCTAATGTTGTAGACACCCCTTTCTTATATAGCCAAGGTGAGATACAAGATGTCATAGGATTATGACAAATGTCTTAATCATATGACATGAGACAACTAATCGCAACTACCTAGGTCGCATGTAGTAGTTGTCAAAAGATAAGATAACAACTAATGAAAACTAACACCTTCTAGAAAGAATCTTAGAACCTCAGTAAACTTAACATGTGAATATGTCCCCTAAGTCCCTAGGAAGTGAAGTAACTAGGTACAAGACATTTATTCACACCAACACAACCAAGTCTCATGCAAATTGAAGGTGAACAAGCGGATATCATCAATAGTTTTAGGAGATTCACATTTGAGAAAAATAAAACACCAATCTAGTGGAGAAACTAACATCCTAGATAAAGAGGAACAAAAAGAAAATATTATGGTTCGGAGGCTCGTATTACCACCTCCCGCATGGCAATAGACACCATCCTTTAAAAGTAGAAAATCCCAAAAACAAACACAATTTCATTTCCTAAAAATAGAAAATCCCAAAAACAAATGTAATTTCATTTCCTTAAAAATAGAAAATCTAAAAAAACATTAGTTCATTTCAAAGTTTAGAAATCACCAAATGTTCACAAAATATTAATGCTTGTTTACGACAACCACACATTCACAATATAGAAAAAAGATGGAAGCAAACAAAAATAGCACTAGCATGCCCCCCAACAGAAACCACAAAAAAAGGAAGTGACCCATGGGGTTATAGACCAAGCGACCTTGTGACTCCTTAAAATGAACCCACCTTTAATGCAACATCAAACCAATCACCTAGTGAGGAAGAGGTAATCCGTAGACAACAAGAAGCAATTGATAAATCAAACCAAAACCCAAAAGACATGGTCATAGAAGAAGTGGATAGTGAGGAAAAATAAATGATGAATAATTATTTCAACATTCTAACAATCCCAAGGTGCTCAAACTAATGGAAAAACTCCTAAGAAAGGATCTGAATACTTACTTCTTCAAATTAGTACAAAGTGGTGCTAAGTTACCTATAGACTTTAACATGGAAGGTCTTAAAGATCCTCACCTCATTCCCTTATGATATAGCTCAGTTGTGAGAGAAATAACCAAACCATCAAAGATTCCAAACATGTTACCAATCTTCTCACAAGGAAAATATCAGTCAACGACAACCCTGTGTTTAGGAAACCGTCCCAAATCAAACAAGCGATAGTGGCCCAAAAATATCAAGGAGGTCCATCTCAATACATGTCACAAGGTAACAACCACCAACAGGACAATACATGCCCCAAAACACTTCATATATTGACCCTTCCCAAAATGTACAAAATCAACAAGGGTAATTTCCACAACAGTACCATCAACAAGGTGGGTCACGTGGTCCCCTTGCCAATCAATAGTAACAACAACAAGGTGTGATAGAGGGTACCTTTCAAATCAACATCAACAAGGTGGGTCACATGGTCCCCTTCCCAATCAACAGTACCAACGACAAGGTGTGCCATAGGGTACCCTTTCAAATTAACATCAACAAGGTGGGTCACATGGTCCCCTTCCTAATCAATAGTACCAAGAAAAAGGTGTACCAAAAGGTACCCTTTCCAATAAACATCAACAAGGAGGGCCACATGGTCCCCTTCACAATCAATAATACCAACAACAAGGTGTGGCACATGGTACCCTTTCCAATTCATCCTATCAACAATGTGTCCCACCAATGCATTATCAAGGTAACCTTCAAAATAGTTCGTCTCAACAACAAGGTGTGTCACATGGTACCCTTTCCAATTCATTCCATCAACAAGGTATCTCATCAAAGCACCACTAGGGTAACCTTCAATAAAGTTCATTGCAACAACAAGGTGTACCTCCAATGCACTATCAAGGTACCCCTCCTCAACAACAACAAAAAGGACCTAACCATCCTTACATTCAACCAGGAGTTAACCCTCCTTCCATCCAAAAAGGAGCTAACCCTCCTTACATTCAACAAGGATCTAACCCTCCTTACATTTAACAAGGACCTAACCCTCCTTATATTCAACAAGGACTTAACACTCCTTACAACCAACAAGGACCTAACCCTCCTTTCACACAACAAGGACTTAACCATCCTTTCACCCAACATGGTTACCAAGGTTCAATACCCTCACCATACCCAACTTATGACCAAATGAACATTGTGGGATAACAAGGATACTACACACATGATTCACAAACAAATGTACCAAAAAAAAAGGTGGACATGCAACTACAAGTAATGAATAAAAAAATATCAGACATGCAGATAGGAAAACCAAAGAAGACTTATAACTTGGCTGTGATATATGGTGTATGTATACCTCCAAGGTGTGCTTGCACTCCAACTAGAAGACCTTTCTCTCTGTCTTCTCACATGAACCTGATGGCTACAAGGTTCCAAAACTGACTTAGATCATTAACTAAGCCTCCTTTAACTCTGTCTCAAGAGTTACTATCCTTGTGCTTACCTTAGAGGCTTCAACACTCTTTAAATTTGCTGTCTCCTTCACAATTATCACTTGAAATTTCAATCTTTCACCCTACACCTAGAAGAGTCTAGATGCCAACTTCATCACCATGCTTGGACTGCTTGCAGGGGAGTTGTAGATGCTGTCCTCATGCTTTTCACAATCAAACTGAGCCATTTTTCTTGGTGTCCACTCCTCAACATACCCGATTTCATGAATTTGCCTTTTTAAGGGCCTAATCCTTGTAGCCCTTACCAGTCCGTTTTTTGCCTTTTTCTCTCAAACTTGCCACACAACCTAATGATTAAATCACATTTCCAGACACCCTTTTCAGACTTTTAAATCTTCCAAAAGTTTTCAGGTCACTATATTTTCCGTACAGTTCCTTCCAAAACTCTTGGAGAGGAGGCCTAATTGCCCTATTATCTAGGATTTCACTGTTTCCTCCTTCAAGTTTTCCTTTGATGGATTGATAGGAGTCTCAATCCTTTTGGACATTGAAGGTACTAACTCACCACACTTAATACTGTATGGATTCCATACAATAGATTATTCCCCTGCCTATTCACTTGTATTTTCTTTACCAAACACCTAACCGGGCACCTTACCACTCGCCTAGGGTTTGGTCTTAGTACTTTCTGCTTGACACCTTGCCATTCCTATCTTTAGATATGTACAATAGGATGGCCCCTCTCCCATATTTCACTATTCTCAGGGGATTCCCAGGGACAGTGTCTATGGGAGGGCCATTTGGTGTAACACTGCTCAAAACAGAAAAACAGTCCCTACCTCTTAGTCTTTGAAAGAACTAACAACACAACACTAAAACTCCTTTAATACAAGTATGTTCTTATTTAAGTCTACCTAATGGACTCAAAGAATGAAAGATCTATGCCCCAAATGCCTTGACTAATCTCTGTTACTCAAAGTACGTGGGTAGAAACAGAAATACAGAAATACAGAAATACAGAAATCTGCCAATACAGTAATGAAAACACTTAATAACCTATTCTATCAAACCTAAGCCACGATGAGAACTGCTCCACAGCTGTCTTATGAACACCAAGACAAAGATACATTCATCTCTACTATTAAAAAAAACACGGGTTTTCAACAAAACACAGAAAATTACAAAGTTCTGAAAAACGCACTGTGTTTTCAGAAAACATAAAAAAATATCCAAAACTTCCAACAGTCTTCCATTCACCCAAAAAAAATTTTTACAATCATGCTCATTAACTTTGTTACGAACCACACCATCCATTTGGAAAGCTATTTCCAACATTCAAGGGCAGTGGCTCACGGATTTTGCTGATTTCTAGGGATTGTCAAAAACCAGTAAAGTGCATGCAAATATCCAAATCCGCCATGCAAGGTTACAACTCCACCATTATCCATGATTTTAGGATCATTACCCTCTTGATCTCGAGCAACCACAATGTAAACTGCCCTTGGCATCTTCTAATAACGAGGAAAAGGCTAAGACAGAGTTTAATATTTTAAATGCTAACATTTTCTGTCTTAAGCTAAACAAAACAGAATTTAACACAAAACATAAATAAAGATAGCCTTAGTCCTAATGACTAGCTACACCCACACCAAAATTCAAGACCTCTAAGGTCCAAACAAACATTTTTAAATCCTGATTTGGCCAAGATCAGGTACAAGCCAAAATTAAGCTAACTAAGTTTGGATTATCTTGGTGCCTCCACCACTATCCAACCAAATAATGAACTTGAAGTCCCGAGGCAGCCGGAAGAATACCAAAATATCCAAAGGCCAAGTAAGAAGGCATTTGTTACATCTCATTATTTATCGAGAATATGTTAACTATGTCCTATGCAAGCAATCAAGGTACAAGCACAAAGTGGAATTGGAGGACTTATGGGTGAACATTGCTGATGAATATGAGGTCAGGAGAAGATAATGGTCTAGAATGCCCGTAGACTTCTAGAATGCCAGTAGACTTCATGAGGGCGATTAAACTTTTTCGGGTGCTTGATCAGTTGCAGGATGATGGGAATTATGTCCAGCCACACTTCTAGGAGAGTTGAACCCTTCCTTTGGTGAAGTGGTCAGAGCCTGAGCACTCAAATTTTGCAACCTTGATGAGACCAGTGACCAAGTAGTCTCAGTGGTGGGTCGACCATCATGTTCAGGAGATGAGACAGAAGAGAATAACACTCACATATGATTTACTGAGTGAGACAGAGTCATTCTCCTCCAATGCTGGTGCATCCCATCAAGATGATTTGGTTCAGATTGGAGAGAAGAGGAAGGAAGTAGTTCCAAGTATAGAGTCTTTCCAGAAAAGACAGAGGGGAGAACCATCTCGCTCCGCGGTGTCTCAGAATATTGATGAGCTGGTAGCCACCGCAGATGAATCCTTGGCTGAAATGATGAGACCTTCTATAGTTCAAGAAGAGAACAATGAGCCTATTCAATTGGATAACAAGGAGCCCTCATCTCCTATGGGAACAAAAATACTAGGTTCAGATAATGAGATGGAAGTCCAAATGATGACTTCGAAGAGGGAATGATTTATGCCCTTAGAGGAGTCTTGGATGTTCCAAATGAAGAGAACATTCAGGAGAAAGATGGTATTGAGAAACCTACCATTCCAGATTGGCTGATAGAGAGGATGAAGATTTAGGCACTAGTAGAGGCCCAAGAGGAAGATGATACTGCGGATTTCTTGGCAAGGTTGGAATAGGTTGCTATTAAGAAACCTACCAAGAAATTTTCTACCATTTAGAGGGATGATGCCGCAGCCATTCCATACACATCACAGTACCAATAGTGGACAAGCCACAAGATGAGATCACTCCCAAAGAATACGCTATAACCACTATAGACCTTGGGCCAACCACAAAAGGCTAGGAAGTGGAAGAACTGGATAATTCGGTCTCAACTATCAAGGCGAGACTAGAAAAAGAAGTGGCAAAAAAAAAGGAATATAAAAGGGAGGTTGAATGCTTGAAGGAGTATATATGACATTTGACCTAGCCACTCAATCAGGATGATGCAGTAGCTACTCCTCTTATCAATTCTTCATAGGAGATGGCCAAGGATGTAGAGCAAGGGATGGTCACGGGCAAGGAGGCTCAGGAATGGATGGTAAGTGAGGGCACGGAAGCAGCCTCGTTCATGGAGAAATTTGCACTTGCCTATGGGAAAACTTCTTCTTTTCTTTCTAGATTGGTTGATATGGTAGAATCTTGGGACAACCTTCTAGATATTCAAGAGAGGCTCATTCCATGCCTCAAGGTCCTAAAGGGCGTTCCAAGGGAAGAGTTGGTTGAAGGAAAGGTGATTGTTGTAGGAGTAGCTTATGATTTTCACCATTGGGTTTGGGCAGTGACTATATAGAGGGAGATTCTGGAGAAGGAAAAGGTGGATGGGCTTAGAGTTGAAGAGCAAGTTAAAGAAATCTGGGAGAAGATCTATATGATAGCTACAGATATGTTTGACCAAGAGATTGTTTGGGAAAATGACATGTAGCTGGAGAAGTTGAAGCATAAGGTTTAGGAGGTTTTCTTCTTAGTTCCTGGACCAATTCTGAGACAGGATTTCATGAAAGTGGCGAATCTCTTGGTCATCCGGAATGATTATGTGAGGCAGGAGGTAGATTGCGAGAGCACCTTCACCAAATGTGTTGAGGACTTGGATGCACTTGAATTCTAGATTAGCATGTTGCCGCCAGTCACTATGGAGGAAATTGTCATGGTCGTGTCCAAGTTCATCGAGCACAATGTCTCCCAAGAAGATAAGGATGCCTCTCTTTGAAGCTAGCTCCAATTGCCACTTCACTACTTGTTACTGCTTGTTTGCTAGATGTTAACTGATATTATTTTGGGAAACCCTAATTAGGGTTGGGTTGTATTAATCTTTTCCATTGATGTTGATTTAATCTTGGCCTTTCATTTCATTTAAAAAACTCTATTTAAACTAGTGATCTCTCACTTTCATTTGTGTGGAGACAGTATATGAAATTGTTGCATTGAGACTATTTTTGATAATAAAAGCTATTATGCATAATTTGCTTTGAATCACTTTTATTGTCAAGTAGTAAGCAAGGTTGCATAGCTTCTTCTACCATAGAATAGAGTTAGAATTAAATTAAGTAGAATTTTCTTTGAATATTGGTTAAGTGAATGCGAGATTGATCGTATAGATTCAATGGTGAAATATTGCTCATACTTTCTTCGAATGGATGATTTGCATTTGATGCGTAAAGTTAGCTTGAGCTTGTAATTGTGGAAGCTTAACTTCGGTCTCATTCGAGGCTTGAAAATTATAATCACATCCCTTGAAGATTGCACCCACTTTGCGTAGTTGTCCCAGGGAGGCGAAACAAAGCGTGGTTATTCCTTTCACCGAATCTTTATGGTCTCTTAAATTCCTAGGCGTAGAATAGATCCTCTCAACCCTTATCTTTTTGCAATTGTTTTTGAGATCCAAATTAAATGTCCCAATTGGAGAAGCCCTTTAATGATAAATCCATCTATGTCCCGAACTTGTGAAGAATTCTTTAATGTAAGTCCCTTTGTGTATTACCAGCAAATCACAACGCTCAATTAGCTTATCCACACATCAAGACCTGAAAAAAGAAACCTTGGAATCGCCATATGATCTTCTCTCAATCTTAGCATACACAGTTTTTTTTCAAGAGAGGATAGAGTGTCTTTGGACATTTTATTTTGTGTGTTCGGTGGATGATAAAATGTACACCAACACTTAGGAAACCAACAACATGACTTTGGGATGATATTATTGATTAAGAAAATGGCAACATGATGATAGCATATAGATAGATGATGAAATGGACAACATGATAGTATGATTGAATGTGTTGTTGAAATGGAAGGAAGGACTTCAATTTATAGATTTTCTAAGGAAAAAATGGATGTCTAAGATGCAAAGTTGATGGAGGTGATTTGAGGATAATGGAGGCATGAATTGAAGTTGTGGTCGTGTAACAAGTGTCACAAAAGGGAAGAAAATATTTAATTAGTGTAAGATTAGATGGAGAGAAGTGTAAGATGAAATGGAGGCTACACGTGTGAGCAAGGTAGTGGGCTTAAGCCAAAAGTCAAAGATGAGGTGGAGGCTTGGGAGGATTTCAAGCTTACAAGCTTGCATGCTCACACATTTTGGAGCATGAGGAGAGGCGACATATGGAAAATGATGGTGGATTTAGGTTTTAATGCATGTGAGGATATTTGATGGCTAGGATTGAAAGTCTATGGATTAAAGAATTAAGAGTAGACGAAAAATAAGTGGGGTTAGTTAGTCTTAATTAATTAATTAATTTGGGGAATTAGGTATTAAAGTTATTTAATTAACTAACCTTAGGGAGGAAATCTAAATTAATTGTGAGAAGGGTAAAAGTGGCAAATTTTTAGAATAATTAATTATTTAATTAATTAATAGGAAATTAGTAAGATGAGGGTTAATGGTGAATTTGGGGTGTTTACATTTTTCCTCTCTTTGATATTGTGTCGTGAATACAAGAAGTGTTGTATCAAAGAAGATTAAAACATAGTGATTAGAAATGGATGACTAATGACAAGATGCCCCATTCATTGGAAGGATGAGGAGAGATGATGAGGGGAGTGTTTGGTATGCCCTCTTAAGAGGATAGGTGGGTTCAAAGAACACACGTTTTCTCTTGAAATGAATGGGAGGACTAATGTAGAAGGGATAGAGGAAGGTTAGAAAAGCTAGGGATGCTAATGGATAAGATAGGATAAGAAGGTGGAAAGATTAAGGGGATGGAGAGATGGGGGGATGAAGGAATGGATGAGAGTCATGTTGTAGTAGTTTAAGCAACCTTGATTTGATATTGTACTTGATGTTATGCATCAAGGTATAAGGAACCAGGGTGACAATGTGCCAACTATGTGATAAAAAGGTCGAATGCAAACATATGCCTTATGACACCATGATATGGAAGGCCATTATGCCCTTGTGGCAATATGGTGCAATGATTGCGATAGATGCAAGCAATGAAAATACACACAAGAAACAAGAAGGCATGCACAACAAGCCAAAAGCAAACCAAGATTGTGCCCCTCGTCAAGCTAAAAACCAATTGATTGATTGATGGATTGATGATGTTAATGATAAGAACAACATGAGGATTGGAAATGATATATTCCTTTGAAATTAATTGGATTAAAGTGGATTAATGGATTATTAGTTGATTTAGATCAAAATTTATGGATTCTTTTGGATGATGCACTAGATTGCATGGTTGGATTGCATGGGTTAGGATTGATTGCATGTGATGGACTGCTTTAGGATGTTTGGATTGGATGGGAGGAAGAATGAAACATGGATTGGGTGGAATGGGATTGCATGAAGGATTGGGGAGAAGGGAATATAGTGCTTATGATGGTTAGGATAGTGGAATGAATGAGAACCAATGAAAAAGTTGAACCAAGGCTTGGGATAGGATGGAAGGATAAAGGATTACTTAGAGAAGAGATAAGGGGATTGAGCAGATGGATTAGGGGGATGAGGATATGGGATAATGGTGATAGGAGATAGGAGGATAAAGGATTACTTAGAGAGGAGATAAGGGGATTGAGCAGATGGATTAGGGGGATGAGGATATGAGATAATGGTGATAGGAGATAGGAG
Organism: Sequoia sempervirens; assembly: GCA_007258455.2. Lineage (NCBI taxonomy): Eukaryota > Viridiplantae > Streptophyta > Pinopsida > Cupressales > Cupressaceae > Sequoia > Sequoia sempervirens. The sequence goes on along the minus strand of VDFB02254485.1, from coordinate 91,030 downwards.
GATATTTGAGATGGATGATAGGAGGATGGAGGACTAGTGGAGGGAGGATGTAGGATTACTGGATGGAGAACTCGAATGGAGTGATAGGAGGATGTAGCTCCAAGGTCTATGTTGTAGAGGAATAAGATGCCCCATGCTAGTTGTAGTGTAGTTGAGGATTGAAGGTGGTAAAGGATGCATGAGATGGAAGGATGGTGTGCAAGGGGGGTAGGTTGTAGAGGAGGTAAGGTTTGTATTGTTTAAAAAATGCATGAATATGTTGCCCCTAGTCTAAATCAAGATCAAAGGCAGAAAATGAGAATTAATTGGATAAGATGGGAGGAAGGAGATAAAATCAGGGAGATGGGATGAAGTGGACGAAGCTTGCCCCCAAGTTTAGAGTGCAAGAGGATGAGGGATTACATTGATGCCTGTTTGCTAGGTTTCTGTCATGGTACTTGCTTAAGGTGCCATGAGAAGTGGTTTTTACCATGTAATGACCCCTTTTTAGAGGTAGCACTTAAACCTGAATCATGCATTCAAAGTGTTTCTGAAAGAGATGTTAAGTGTTAGAGATCAATAAGTTTCAAGAGGTAATAACTAATAAGATAAAAGATGATATAAAGATTTTGTTCTTGTCTTAGGATTATTCTTATCTTTCACTTATGAATGATACATTAGGATGGATATTAAACATCTTTCAAGGTCCCATAAATGGGATTCCATTATACCATTCATCCCTAAACATTGATAAATAATCTCAATAAAATATAATAGATTACTATTCATGAGTAAAGTAGGTAAGTATACTAGCAACAATAGTGACAAATAATAATGAGATGATATAATGCTTCATATACACTATCAGCCAATCATAATAAATGATAATAATGCTAACAACAATTACAACCACAAGAATGCAACTACAAAATCTGTTTAATGACACTAAGAGGAAACGATTCCTATTAGGGTTGCACCGGAGATGAATGATATTACCAGGAGAATGAGTCGACAAAGATAGTTGGGCCCGACTCTTGAGATGTCTCCCGTGATTGGTGCATGGTAACACTGGAGATGCCACGTCTAGGATGAGTCGGCTGACAACTTCGATGTCTAAACTCCACAAATAAGCATCCACATGCTTTTTGTTTTTGATTTTTGCTTCATGGGCCTTTGTGGTCTTTTGGATTTATCTTGTTTTTGGATCACATGCTTAGAATGTGATATAGAATACATATCTGTAATAACAACCCCTAATTTTTTTTTTCCCTTTTCCTTTGAAGGTTTCACCAAATGATATCATAACAATAATTCATACTAAAACACATATAACATGCATTTTGGTAAAATAAACATTGTAGGATGTGCATAAACAAGTTTCCAACTGATGCAAGCAAAATAAAAGGTTTCTTTCATTCAATGCACTGTTGTCATAAGTTTTTGAAGCCTCAACATCATAAAATAGACACTCTGTGCCAACTACCACAACTACATACATGTAACATTGAAAATACCTTGAAGGAAGTTCCTTTAGAAACCTAACAGATCTACTGTAGCTCCATATCTGGGTGTAAATCAGTCAACAACAGTGGTAATATGTCATCAGCACTTCTAATATGACTTCCAGCTGCAATGAATAGGCCAAGGTGAGCACCTCCAACACCAAGCAATGCATCCAAACTACCCAGATATTCAGATTGCAGCCCTAAGTTCCTAATAGCTTATCTCCTTCATTTCCAAGTAACATAGACCACTCAGAACTGTTGTAGCTGCACCCAGAAGGTCTGATAATGCACAGGGCTGACATGGAATTAATTATTTTTAATTTTTGGAGAGCTTAAATCTGCAGACTAACTCTAAGAACTTGTTGACACAACTTTGGAGCCAATACCAAGCTAAATGGCAGCCACTAACAACTCCCAAAACTTGGCACAGAACCCAATGACACCTCTCTGCAGCTGTATGGCTTGTTTAGAGGGGCAATTTTCTTAGAAAAATCAATTGTCACCTTTAAGCCTCCAAAATTGATGCAAGAGGGATCACCCAGCCCTAGGGAAGCCAATGGATCAACACCCATAACACCAAACTCAACATACAAACCTGGGTGTCCATTTTAGAGGGATACAACCTGCTTCAGGAGGGGTACGACCTATTAGTTTTATGATCAGAAATGTAAATAAGCAGAAATACAACACAAATCAAGAACACAACATTTTACTCTGGGAAAACCCTCCTACTCGAGGGAGTAAAACCCAACAAATAATCTCTTATATATCAGATAAAGAAGTGCAGAATTCTGCATATGAAATCAGGCCCTTGAATTTGACCAAGTCCAATACAAAGAATGGAGACACTTCTCCTTGATGCTAAATACAAGTGAAGACACTTCTTCTTGAAATCGAATCTGCTGCTACAAGGATGGCAAACTGCTGCTAAAGTGCGAACTTGAATTGAATTAGTTGATTGTGAAATGAGAGGTCTTCATCCTCTATTTATACCCAACTAGGCGGCCTTCTTTCTAGGTTGGCTAGGAAATAAATATAGATATTATTCAAAATAGAAAGGCCGACCAGCCTAGAAGAAGAATATATTAAGGAGAAAATATCTCCCGTAGTTATAACACTAACACAACCAGGTACATAAACACTGCAAAATCATCAATCAAACTCTCTGGTATCTGAAGAATAACCACACCAAAATTTGCACTCTAAAACACCTTGAATATTTTCATTATTCTTGAAACCCTAGAAAAGACCAAAACTCCATGAAAACAATGGTGATTCTTGAGGTAGAATCACTCCCAACTAGCTGGGGATCGTCTGTCAGATCTGAAACCAGTTAGTTGATTAGGGTTTCCACCCTCTATCAAACCTTGGAGAACTTCTCAATTCATTCCAGTAGCATTTCATTATGTGTACAATTTCCAATCCCCAAATGAGAGCCCAAAATCCCAATATGTAGAGTTTGGAGGGAAAATGTGCCATTTAAATATTCCAATATTTAATTTTTCCTTCAAAGGCTCTTTTTTAATTTAAAAACACTTTAAGTTGCCCCAACACATTGCCCTAGGTGTCCAACTTGGGGAATAACTCTTAAAACTTAATAATATTTAACACTGAAGTAATATTTGAACATTACTTCTACGACTTCAATGTAAATATTAAAATATTTCCAATCACCTTACGAAAATCATTGACAAGATCCAAAACAAAAATTGACCACACCAAGGAACTCCTAATGTCGAGAGAAGATGCTAGGTGCCAAAATGGGCACTTACTAAAAATAGCAGTGTTCTCCAAGAAAGATGGCGAACAACTCAGCTGGCCAAAAATGCAACATATATCATCATCACCATCTTGAGGGCCAATAGAACACCAACACACCATTGGATGCTGATAAAAACCACCAATCACCTCTCCAAGAACTTTGGAGTCACCTGACCACCTCCAATTAGCCTACGTGAACTCTAAATAGGCTAATTGATGCAAGTTGCAACAACTAGCTAGGCTTGAGAAGGGGACATTACAATATCCCATACTTTGGACTTTGTTAAAGCACCACTTTTATGTGCATGTACAACACTAGTGAGATATTGATATTTAAAGAATAAGAATTCCAATCTATAGGGTTGAATCACAAAATATGGTGTTTGTGAATGGATGGCTACATAAAAAAACTCTAGACTAGAATCTTTGACAAGGCATTCTTCATTTTGGGACACATTGGAAAGAAATGGGCATTTTGGATGTGGGAATGTCACTTTGGAGGATTAAAGCACATGATTGGTGCTTGCGAATGTAACTGCACATAAAGCTATTAGCTTGGGTTTTTTGGTGAGACATTTTTAAGCATGTAGCTCATGGTTGGATGGATATATACAACATAAGAATGCTAGATTGATCTGTAGTGATCTGCCCTGTTTGCTATAATTTTTTTCTCAATTACATAGTTCCATAGTGATGGACATTTTTTCAAACATTTACACTTTGTCATCCCAAGCTTGTTCCCATTTTGTTGCAATGAACCACCTAGGTTCCATAGAGTTTGATTATTTGTAGACGCAGTTCTCAGGTTTAAAGAAAAAATTCATACATTCATAGAAATGATACAAAAAGCTGATATAAATAAACAGTAACTGAGATCTATTCCTTTGATAGCAGAGTATTTTATTCACATAAATATCCTCAAATACAAACATGCCTTGTCAACAATAATTGTCTCCACATTAAAATATTCCATAATAACCTCTGAGGATTCATCAATTGATAATTAAAAACTTTTTTGACTTGTTACAGAGGGACTGCAAATTAGCTGTAAATATCAATTTGGCTGATTCGGACTAATTCAGACCCAATAGCTTTTGCATATATTCCATCGATCCCATAAGAGTCTATTCCTTGATGGTGACAAAGACAAGATGTGGTGGTTCAAAGGGCCTCCAATTCTTACACGTCTCTTCTTAATATCTTTCTCAAACTTGGAACGACAGATAAAGAATTAGTCTCAATTCTTGTAGATATACGTCTTCAATTCATATTTCACAGCAATATAATTACTCATTGCACTTCTTCCTTGGTAACTCATGACAAAACGATACCCAGGTGTCAAATACGATATACAAGTGTTTGATTTTTGGTGAAAGACATATTAAAGCCATGATATCAACAATTCTTCAGGTGCTCAATAGAAATGCTCATAAGCAAAGACATTTATTAATATTTTGTAGATGATTCAATAATCTTCATAGGCGGGCCATATTCCAGACACCTCTATTCGCTACAGTTACTTAAAAGACTTCATCGCCTAGTACATAATCCATAATCCTCATCGCCCAGTCCACATAAGCTTCTTAGCATATTTCTTTAAGTCGAAATGGCTTTCCAAAAACTATCGAATATCTTCGAATGCTCCTAGGAACCCAACTAGCGGCAGTATTAAATAATCTTTTTTTTTAAACACAAGCTGATCCTGACAAGAATGGCTCCCACAAGATCTCCTGTAGATAGAATGGACGATAGTTATTTGAAGAAATGGTTTCTTTAATTCTCTATTCTCGTATGAATCTTTCCTGAACAACACTAGGATTCTTTGGCTCTTGTTTGTTCAATCGCTATCTTACTAACTTAACACAACAAAGCCTTTGTACCTTTTGGATAGCAAGAAACAACACAAAGCAGATTCTTCAGTATACGTTTGGTTGTACTTTTGGAACTAGCAATATATTTTCTCTCCGGACATTGAATCACTTTCTTTGTTGTTACGAAAATGTATGGCATTGAATCCTTTCAAGCTCGAGAGAAAAATGACTAGATGAATTAATACGCTACCAAGGATAAATTAACGGACTTCAAGACAGAATTGTAGCTTAAATAAGCCTTTATTTAATATATATTCTAATGAGGTGTAGGCTTCTTTTTTATACTCAGCTCTTCCTTCAATATTTCACAACAACCCATTGGAAATATATAATATAGAGTGAAGCAACTACAATAGCAATAAACTAAACATCAATATATCATTCAACGTCTGCAACACATACCATCATATTTACTTCTGTCAATATATCCCACTAAAAATCCAAAAAACGTGTCTTCACAGAATACTCTAGAATTTTCTGAATTAGCAACAATTAACTCATGTGTGAAACCTGTGTGGTTCCACCTACTATATATTTGGGTTTTCATCCAAATCGTTGAACTTGAGGGGGTAAGTCCTCAAGTTTTTTAGAAATCCAACTCTCCAAAAACTAGATCAAATCAAGCCTCCTCAAAAATGAGCTTCTCTAGATCTTTTATTCAGCTTCTTGTAACCGCTCAAAGATTTCTTGAAAATGATTTTTTAACTTTTATTTTAACTCCTTATTTCTCCCTTAAAGTGACTTAATTAAATATTCTTTCTTTCTCATCTTAATTCACATTGCATTATTAATAATTAATTTAAGTTGTCTTTTAAAATTAACTCTTTTGAACAGCTTAAGATTAATTATTTAATTACAGTGCTGACTTAATTAAATCGGGGACATTACAGTTCGCCCTTCTCAAATATTGCTTGTCCCCAAGCAATGTCAGCACAAAAAAACAAACCTCCTGACTGAAGCAAACTGCAATCAATTGTAATTCCAGGATCCCAAACCAATCTTCGAAATAACCCATCAAGCTACCGCTGCACCACTCTGATAAAAAACATCAACTCCTCATACCAAATCCAAATGGCTACCATCAACAAAGAAACCTCAAAAGATACATGGACCGGCCAATTGAAAGAATTGCCATAACCATCACTTAACAACATAAGAATACAAAAAATCTGAATCATTTCTGAAAATTCTTCTATACTTTGCTGCCATATAATCATCAAATTCTGAAATTTAATCAACTCATCAGCCAAAACTGAATCATATTTGATAGTAGACTCCTCCCTAATGATAAAAATATTATCAAAATTCGATTCCCAAGTGCCATAGTGACAAACATGTGCACACCAATTCAAACAATCCATTGCTATCATCAAAGCAAAGTCTAAGAATTTTATGATCAGCACCATAGAGCAACCATTAAACATTAATGTGTAGGTAGGAGACCAAAGAATCAAATATGAACACTCCTCATTATGAAGTATCATGTCTTGTGAATGACTTGGACCCATAAACATTATCTTATCCTTTCCCATAAATTTTGAACATCAACAAATTGAGACCCTTTACCAATGTCAAACTAAAGATTCTTATCCACCATCTCATGATAAACAAAATCGCATAGAGATAATGAGCCATTGTTCACAATCATAGAATTAGCATTTAGTGCATACCTTTTATCAATGTCTTCATAGATCTCATGCATACCCTCTTCCCACATTGGTTGCCTATCATTAACTGTTGTTTCATGAAGTGTATCAAGCTGAGAACTGTCTTCATCACTTGTCACATCAACTATCTCATGGCTGCAAACTACACCTTTATTTGAAAATTGATCCTCAAAATTCAAGAATTCAGATTCTTCTTGTGGGTTCCAATCCCTATCAACATACTGAATCTCTCCAATATGGAGTTGTTGATGTGTTTTTTATGACCGCACCAAATAGTAGAATAAAGTTTCCAACAGCTACTCTGTCATGTCCCCCGAAATAGGAGCATTGGAATACGAAGCATAAAAAATGAGATAAACAAAATACATGTCAAAGACATTAACTATTTTACTATCATAATTATAAGTATTAAATTTAATGTTGTAATACCAAAATATAAATATTAGCAATCTCATTATAATTATGATTACCAAAATAATATTACAATTATGATTATAAATATAATAGATATTATAATATACATGTCATTAAATGAACATATATTGTTTTAGTAATTACTATAATAATAATAAAGAAATCATAAAAGAATAGTACTGAAATATGTGACTAAATAAACAAATGACAAATATAAATACAAATTTAAATATTATTATAATCAGTATAATATAATAAATATTAAATAGAGTATATAAAATCAATATCAAAATAAATATATACTATACTAATAGAAATATGTAAATATACATATAAATATAAGGTAATACAAAATACGTATATATATTTACCAGCAGCAATGATTACCATATAAAAATAACTGATATATATTATGGTGCAACATTGATATCACTCTAAGTCAATGGTTAAGATAATATGGTAAAAAACAACATTTGATTTTACATACAATGATTAAAATATACGGTAATCACTAATTAGAAAGGCAGCAATATATTCCTAAAAGCAACATCAACGATCAATACAAATAACCAAGGCAAGCAAAGTTAATATTATATTAGTCAAAGTTTATACAACAAATGAAGGGATACAATGGGATTTTAGGGAAAAAGATAGATAGCAATTAATTAAAGGGCAAGGATTATCTAATGTGAAGGGTAGCATAATGATTAGTTAATAAAGGATAAAGAAAAGGCATCACATGGTTTCAAAAGGATACAACTATTCAAATGGACGTACCCCTCATAAAGGAGGCATCCCTTGGCATATAGAGATATAAATATAAGGAAAAGAGGTAGCAAGAAGGATATAGGGAAAATCAATCAGAAATCTTCATAAAGTAGCAGATTGGAAATGAGATAAATTATGAGAGATATATTTAATTAAGTGTTATTGCCAAGAATATATTTGGGAATGTAAGATTGAAAGAGGCAAGTAAGGAATCAAAAAAACATGGGGAGATGCAACAACTCAGGTGATGTACTCACTTAGTAATAATATTTAGCATATTTTGGGATATAAGAAATTAACATAGCTAATCTAATGATTGGTGTAATGGTTTCTTAGTGTTATCATGATGAAATGATATTAATATGGACTTAAAGAATCAAATGATAAATGAAAATGTATTTAATTGTTGCTAAACTCATTAATTGCATTATAAGGGGCCTCTTTGGATACACTATTAGGGGAAAACACATAGGATAATTATTTAAGGAATCCACTCATAGGACTGCATTTAGATTTGTTTGATGCTAAATCTTATATTCGATAAACTGCATTATCATGATTAGAAAATAAGATCATAAGAATGGACATGAATATATTAATTGGCTACATCTACTTGTGCATAGTTGATACATTTCCTTAAATACATCTCATTTGGTTATATGCTCATGCTTATACTCATAATGCTTAATGAATATAGATGAAACTATAATAAGTGCATTTTCATTTGATTGTGTAAAGATTGTTTTCTATGTGCTTGTAAACCTATTAGGATGGGCGAAACATGGGTGAAGTGGATTGCCTAAAAACCCCACTTTCAGCCCCTTAGGCCCTAGACAAGGGATTGGGCTTTGCAGCCCCTTAGGCCCTTGACTAGGGATTGGGTTATAGAAAGATGGGGGTTCCACCTAGGTCTCTGCCCCTTAGGCCCAAGATATGGGATTGGGAAAGAGAAGGTGGTAGGCCTTAGGCCACTTGGACTCTATGGTTCCTCTCCCCTAATAGGATGAGTGTCTTACAAGGTGTTGCCATGAGTGGAGTATAAAGGTACTAAGCCCCTAGGTAAGAAGGATTGTGATGGACATCCTCTTGAGCTTTACATGAGGGCTTCAGGGAGGATCCACTTGGGGCACTCCTCTTATGTCTTCATTATTGCTTTATGATTATGAATATATTTTGGATATCTAGATATTATTGCTAACAAATATACTTGTATGTGGAAATGTTATTAATTTGGTGAATGCAAATTTCAATCTAGGATTATTTCATTAGAGAAACACATTCCTCTTGGAAAGAAGAAACCCTAAACCTAATCAACAATCGAATTCTAGGGAAAACAATCAAATTCAAGATGGAAGGCTAGGTAAGGGACATTACATACTCTATTCTCTCTTGATTAAAGTATTCCACATGCTAAGATTGCAATAAAGTTCATACATTCAACTCCAAGGTTCCTTTTATGCAGTGGAGTAGTCTCAGTTGGTTCGTTGTGATTTGCGGGTATCACGAGGGGACTTACACAATTGTTCGGTAGCTGATAGCAGACTAAGTGAAAGGGTATTTTACGTGATTCAAAAGGTTTGTCAATGTAGCACAAGTTTCCTAATACTAACCAGAAAATTGTGGAATTGAATGGCTGTAGGGATTAGAAAATTTATGTCCTAACCTAAGAGCAGGATGTGGGGATCAACTTCAACAAACTTCAACCAAACTTCGCTTTGCCTCACTTTGGACAACTTCCATGGAGTCGGTGAAATCTTCAAGTGAGTGGCTAAGGATATTCAAATTACAATTCAACATGTAAATACCATCACGACGGCGCATACAAACATGCCAATCATAATTGAAGTTAAGTCTGAAATGTTCCAGTCGACCATGCAAGGAAAACTTACCATCAGTAAGCTCGCTAGTGGTATGGATTTAAACAAAGCTTGCTTAGATTAAACACCGCATTCCACAACAATCTAAAGGCATGAAAATGAAATTTACTCTACTTCAAGGTCCTACTTGAATCAGAAGGACGAAGAAATCTTGCTAGCTGCTCACAACAAAAGATAAAACCATCATCAATGATAATCCTTTTTATTATGAGAGTGTTCACAACAACTTCTTACAAAGCTTTCAATGGAAAAACTTTCCTTCTTCAAACTATACTATCAATCTATGCTATCTCTAAGCTATCACTCTATGCTCTATCTCTCAGTACTATGATCCTAATCTTACCTATTCTAATGATTTACAAATGAAGGGGGATGCCCCTTTTGTAGCTGGCCAAGTCCAATGGATGGCTCAGATTACAATCAAATGGAGGGCTCAGATCATGCCACCTCAGCCCTAAACAAGATTCTTCCCTAAAAACCACCACAGAGAGAAGTAGGGTTATAAATGAGTCAAAGGATTCTTTTTGACCACTATGGGCAATTAATGCCCACTATCTTCTAGAAGATTTTTGTCTGGAAACGCGTTCACATTGTTCTTTCTCTGACTACAAACTGGATGAGTCTGATCATCATAGCTTCAACTTCTTCCTTAGCCTCGAGGGCATTTTAATGCTTAAGGATGATCTTTAACGCTTGGGTCTTCATCTTTTTCTCCATCCTCATCTTGAAGGATTTTCTTATCTTGGACTCGACCATATCTTCCTTGCCACCTGCCTTCCTAAGTTGGGTGCATATTAGGTCATTGTGGAGAAATTCCAACACTTAGCCTTTTTTTTTTCTTAGCATCTTCCTTCATGATTTGGGTGCAACTGAGATTTCATGGAGGAGCTTCAAACATGTAACTTTATCTCCTTCCACAGTTGTAATATTGTCCTGGAGTATTTGCTCCACCACCTCGAGCCATCGTGCCTTGGTCTCGGTGTTCATCTTGCAAAACAAATAAAGAAAAGAGCATCAAAACACTTAATAATATAAATTCACTTCTCACTTACTTGATCCCCGTGTTCTTTTTTCCAAGGCCTGATTAATGTCTGGATCTTGACAACATTCATCATTTTTTGTTTTAGCAAACATTACCTCCTTTATAACCTTTCATCATGGGCACATTTTGATGGGCTCTGCTTCATTTTTTCCTTAGGCAAATTTCTTCATCTTGAGGGTGCATTTGGGATGGTGGTGTTTCATTTCTCCCTTAGAAAACTTCTCACCTTGATGTCTCTTCCTTGAACGCAATTCCTTTGGATACTCTGGCATATCTTGGAGTCTGCATTTTCCATCTTGTGTTAAAGGCTCGTTTGGACCCATCTCCTTATAGGATGCATTTGAGGGGTCAAGCCTCTGATTTTTCATGCCTTAGACAATTTCTTGATCAACTTACTCCAATTCTCCAAGTTGGGCGCATTTAGGGTGCTGAGCTTTTATTTTTCACAGACTTGGAAAATTCTCATAATGATTCTTTTGACTTGGGTGCATATGATAGGTGGAGGTTTGATTTTGTGCCTTAGGCGTTTGATTTAGGGGATCCAACTTCTAGTTCCATCACTGAGAAAAAATACCAAGCCTTCCCAATCCTCATAGGGCACATTCTAGGGGGTCTAGTTTCATTTCTAAACAGTTAGAAACTTTTCTCATGTTTTCTCTGACTTGGGCGCATCTAGGGGGTTGTAATGTCCCCATTTTGGCCATTAGCTCTTCATTTCATTTTAGCCTATTTCCAGAAATCCGTAGGCTTGTCTGAGGTAAAATCAAGGTTTCCTTCTTTGGAGGTTTTTTGGCATTTATCAAAATTTACTAGTTTTAGTAAGTTCTAATTTTGGCAGTAGTCCAGTTGGCAGCTCTTCAGTAAGTTTTCCATTTCAGTTGGAGTAGTTGAATATTGTTGAATTTGGCTATTGAGGTGTAAAAGGGAGAAATGAGTTATTTTAAGTCATTAATGTTATATTTCATATTTGGGCCACTTGGCCTAGTTTAATGACTTGAAGTTGTTTTAAAAGGTGGTCATAAAGGGTGGACGCCTCATGGAGGGAATAATTGATATTTTATATTGTTTTAATATGCCTTGGGTTTTGGATGCCATATTAAGGAAGAATTAAATATTTTGAAAAGGTAAAATATTTCAAAAAGGAGCTTTTGGCATCCCTTTCTTGGAGGAGTTATGGAATTTGAAAAGTCACTTTCAATTACTAAAGTTATGTTGTCGAAATGACATTGTGATTATTTCTTCGAGGGATGCTTACCTCCTAGATTCCAATCAATTTTGTGTTTGAGAGACAACACCTAATTGGTTTTTATTGCTGCTTCTCATTCAGACTGGCAGATGGAGCTCAATTGTTGACAATTTTGGAGTTTTTCTCAATTTTGGTGTTGCTTATATTACTACAGCTGAAGGTGTTTTTTATTAACAACTCTTTGTATGATTTTAATATGCTTATGGGTATTGAAGATATGGATTCCTAGCACATGGGCACCCCTTCCCATAGAAGATCAGAATTTATTTCAAAGTATTTATTTTTATTCTTGCAAAATTGCCTTTGCTAAGGGTTGTACCATGTTGGGAGCATTGGAAATTGTGCAAGTAAATTAATGGTTTCTTTTTGAAGCTGTTTCATCATCATGACATGGGAACCTATCCTACAGAGGTTCATTGCAATTGATTTCACTCAATTTGGAGGTAAATTGATAAAGTTATGTGCATTTCATTGATTCACAGGCTGTTGGTTTACAGTTTCAGTTTGCTGGTTTTTTATATCAGACTTCAAAAGAATCAGATTTATGCTTCATTTTCAGTGTTTTGATAGCTTTGTAACTTGAAAGAATCATCTTTTATATATTTGCAATCATTCTATCATTGTAACACTCATAATTTGCAGTTTTTCTTCAATTGTAAGGTTGTGAATTAGTAGTACTAATCCAACCATTTTGTTACTGTATTTACTTGTGATTAATTGATGCAAATATTATAACCCTTGGACGGTTTGCTGCCAGTGTGGAGTAATCTGATTTGTAATTTCATTTACCACCCACTGTAAAGTGGAGAATTCCCACTCTTAAGTGGATGCCTGCCATAGCAGATGAATTAGTTTTGTATTGTAATGTTTTCCCCCCACTGTTCAAGTGGTAGCATGGAAATTCTCATGGCTGGTTCACCGCCTATCAGCATTTTATTATAATTCAATTTTCAATTGGTAGCTTATTTCCTCTGCCATATGTTAGCACCTCACCTTTCAAAGGATCTTGTGTGCACATTCTTGGCATTGCTCAAGTGTAATTTCAGTTTATTCCTTTTTGAAGCTAACGCTAATCCATTTGGCGTAGTGCTGGTCTGTGTTGTGGAAACATTGAGAATTCAAAGGGAAAAATTAAGGGGCATATTCCAGGGGTCATGCTTTTGTTTTCAAACACTTAGAAAAATTCCTATCCCCTCCTTCAAGTTAGGCACACTTGACCCCTTGAGGTTCCATTTTCTCAGACTTAGAACAATTTTCAAATCAACCTCCTGACTTGGGTGCATTTGTGATCCCTCATACTTTCATTTTCAACACTTAGAATATTTTCATGGCCTCCTTCCAAACTTGGGTGCATTTCACCCCTTGCACTTCCATTTTGCAACACTTAGAAAAATTTCTTATCCAATCCTCCTCTTCAAGGGCACATTTGACTAGGTCTTCTTTCATTTTTCCATCCTTAGAAACTTTTCAACCTCCTTCACTTTGGGCACATTTAGGGGGTGGAGCTCTCATTTTCCAAGACTTAGAAATTTCATCCACCTTGGCCTCCTCAAGATGGGCGCATTTTGCCCCTTGAGCTTTTGTTTTTGTGACTTTGACAAAATTTCTCACTTCTTCACCTTCCTAGGGTGCATTTGATATGGTGAGCTTTCATTTTCGTTACGTAGACAAATTTCCCCATGTCTTCTCATGAATAAGGCGCATTTAGTCCCATGAACTTTTGTTTCACTTGCCTTAGACAAATTTTCACCTAGTTCTCCTTGAATGGTGCATCTAGACCCATGAAATTTCATTTCACTTGCCTTAGACACATTTTCCAGTCTCCTCCAGCTTCTTAAGGCGCATTTGGCAGAGGGAGCTTCCATTTCTCATACCTTCTCCACTTTGGGCGCATTTGACCCCTCCTACTTCCATTTTGTTCGTGCCTTAGAAGATTTTCATGTCTTCATTCCTTGCTTGGGCGCATTTACAAGGTGATGCTTCCACTTTATGCCTTAGAATTTTTCTTTTCAAACACCTCCTTCATGATGGGTGCATTTTACCCCTTGAGGTTTGATTTCCAATGCCTTAGAAAAATTTCCAGCCACTTTGCCACCTTGGGCGCATTTTGAGGGTCAGGCTTCCAATTTTCAATAACTTAGAAATTTCTTGCATGTCCTCTCCTTCTTGGGCACATTTACTATGGTCAACTTATAGTTGAGGGCACATTCTGAGGGTGGAGCTTCAAGTTTGTAACTTAGACAAAATTTTCTCACCTTACCCTAGTTTACTATTTTTAGAAAGTTCCAAAGCCCTTGTGATTTCTATGAATTTTCAACTTTCTCAAGGCCTAATTATCCTGTTCACACTTGCCTGTCGTGTCAACTTGTTATTTTTAGCCTTGTTCTAGAGGTGACTTACTATAAATAGTAAGTACTCGGATTGGGCTCAAATTTTACCAGCGGACTCCTTGAAAGATGCTGATTGTGATGGGATACATCAGGTTTTCATTTTTCTCGAGTTTTACCCCTTATTTTGAGTCTCAAAGTTGGAAACCCTAATTTGACTTGCATGTGCCTCAAATGACCTCCGTTTGACCCTATTTCTGTTGCATGTTGCTTTGTTCATGAAACTGAAGTGTTGGGGAGCTGTTGGAGTGAACCTGCTAAAAATAGTAAGTGCTTGAAAGGTGATCAACCACTTGCCGGATGTGTTTGCGTGTCATACTACCCGGGAGATCTTAAAAAACCTAGAAAAACCCAGAAAATTGGTCTACATGTGAGCACCTGCTAAAAATAGCAAGTCATCAACTTGACTTGCATGTTACATCATCGCAAAGCTCTTGAAAAACCCATAAAGAATATCCAAACATGCATCAAAAAATCACACATGCAAACCCTAAAAACTGCTCCTGAAGGCAAAATTGTTGAAAGTTATCATATTTGCTTGCATGTTATATCATCGCGAAGGTCTCGAAAAGCCTAGAAAGATTCTCTAGGCATGCATTGAAAAAGAACACATGTAAACCCTAAAATTGGCTTCTAAAGTCATGATTGCTAAAAATAGCAAGTTGTCAGAATCTACTCAAATTTTGTAGCAAGTTCTTTGAAGTGCTCTAAACATGGTGTAACAGTTTGTTTCTTGAAAACTTTAGTAGAAAAGCTTCTCAGGGGGTACTTACTAAAAATAGCAAGTTGTTAGAATTCAGTGAAATTTAAATGGGGACCTATTAAAAGCCTTCTAACTGCAATGCCAAGCTCAGATTTCAATTTTCTCACTAAAATCAACCTCAAACTGACCCTAAAAGATAAAACCCTAATTTATAGACTTAGCCAAAATTTCAACTCAGATGGGCACATCCTAGAAAGACAGACAGAACGAGAGAGAGATAGTAGGGAAACCAACCAAAATCAAGCCAAAAGACTCAAATGGAGCAAAAATTAGGGGGTCCCCATTTTGAATGGGGTGATGTGTGAAAAGGTCACAACAGGAGTGTTAACTCTCAAAAACCCAGGCTGAATGCCTCAAGAGGCTGCCAATCTCTTGATACGCTTTAGGGTAATAGACAAGGTCCAAAGAACTCAACCTTCTACTCTTTAGGTGTTGCTAACCTGGGTGGGTGTACCTTTCTGAATGAAGTAGACTTATGATTTACCCTTCTGAAATGCTTTGTCCACAATGGCAAATGGAAGTGAACAAATGAAATCAAACTTGATAGCAATCTTTTGATCTAAATCCTAAAATGCTTAATTAACAGATATAAAGAAACTGAATGAATTCAAATGATTTAATTGCAGAGACCAGTGCCTTATTGGGTATGCAGAGTCAAATGAAATAGAAGTGCGCAACTTATTCTAGTAGAAAATCAAATTGATGGCATATGATCGATTTATAACTTGTATAAACATGCAAGATTATGACCTCTAAGCTCTACTTTAATAATCCAGATGAATTCCCCCTGATTACTGTGATCAACAAAAAGGATTTAATCTCTACTTGAGAGAACCAATAGATTAATCACACAGATACAACAAATGTGCATTGGTAAACTGAAAATAAGCTTGTTACTTTAATTTAAATAACCAGAAAGAATCAACTTGGAGACAACTTAGCAATACTTTTCAATAAATTCAACATACAATTGATACCAAAAATAAACTGCCACACCAGCTGAATTTCATTGGAATCGCCATTTGAAAACATGCACCATAGTCTCTGACATGAGAAAATTATTCTACTGTATCCATCTCTACCCACTGCTTATAATTTAAAATCTGATGATGATCTATTACAATCGGGGTGCATATTTATACACCAGCATTCAAAAAACATATTACTTTGAAATCATGTCGGCCACCATAGAAATCGGGCTTCAATCAAGTCAGCCTGCAACAGCATTTAACAGAAACTCACATGTCGGCCATAGTGTTTTAATTTTATTAATCATTAGTGAACCAGTTGCTAAGACAATGAAGTAGTATGTCGAAGGAAATTGTATCATCAATCGTTAATCATCCTGTGTTCCTCTATTCTTCATGCTTCGCTGTGACCATCTGCTCGCTACGTCAAAGTCAAGAAGCATCCATTTGTCCCCTCTGTGTTTCACTATAGCTTCTGCTGTCGGTGAGATGTCATACAGCATACACTATGCTATATCAATACCTATTTCTTTACGTGCTTTCCATTTGCTGAGACACAGAGATATCTCTTACCGATGAGTTCCTTTGGTTCACAGTCGCCGTAACATTCTGACATCGGCGAGACCTCCCGCAGAACAAACCATGTTTCACTGAGAATTCCTTCATTCATCTTAAGTTGCTGAGAAGCATCTCCCACTCGCATTCGCCAAGACAATATATAGTTGGGGAGACATCCCAAAGAGTCCACCGAGCTACATCGAAAACCCCCCTTTACTCACATGTGTGTTGCCGTGACATAAGGGTTGTCCTACCGACGAGTCCATCCGTCCCGTATATGTCGCTATAACATCCAACTATCGAGGAGACCTCTCGTAGAATGTTCTGAGTCATACTAAAAGTCCTCAACCATCCTTGAGTGTCGCCGAGACAAATCAATCTTCATGCCGACAAAGTCCTCATATGTTCCATTGGCAAGACCGGAGGTCACTCGCCGAGACCTCACAGCGAAAGCCCTAACTCTCACCGATATGCCCTTATGTTGTTGGTCAGTGTGACAATGTGATTTTTCTATGACTTCACACCGAACACAACAAGCCTGGCCGAAGAGAAACCTTAATGCGCTTGTTGGTGAGACCAAGAGAGCTCGCTATGACCATATATTGATGCCGCAACTCTTGCCGAAGTGAACATTTGTGCAAGGTCGGTAAGACATATGGAGATCGCTATGACATCCTCTGAAAAACATTAACTCATTCTGATATGATGTATTTTGTTCCTCTGGTCGGCGAGACAAGATGAGAGTCATGCCGGTAACTGCCAGTGAGTAAACTCCAATCGCCAAGACACAAAGCACTCAGTGAAACATTATATCGATGACCAGACTCCTACCGAAACGAGAATCATCTCTGTCGCCGAGACCATGAAGAACTCTTGCCAAACGGTGTCTGCAAGAAAATTTTGATTGCTGTGACAACAAATGAGTCTTCCGAAAGGCTACACAGACTCATGTTAGCAGAAAATGCACAATGGGTTGGGGAGACAATGGTATTCTCACACCGATAGGAACCAGAATGTGAAAAATGCTTGACTCAATGGATTCAATGAGGCAATATGGAAAAATATGAGTGGAATATGCACATGGTAGGACCAAATCTGGAAGTTCATGAGTAAAAACAACATGTGAAAACATCAGATTTTTATAGTTCCAACAGTGGCTCCGTCTGGGGATGAATGATAGTAAGATCATTGCAAGGATCCAAAATCTTTGGTTGAGTAGACCAGACACAAAATGAGCAACATGGAAATGGACAAATAGCAAGATGGAATGAATGCAAAATGAATGCAAGATGGAGGTGAACCAAAACCCTAAACTACTGTGCATGGAAAAGAATTTTAAAGAGAATGAGCAAGAGTTGTTCATGCATTGGCAACCCTTAATCCTCTATGTTTTAATTTCACCTGTCCTAAGTTGTTACAATCTGAAACTCAAACCAAGCTTTCCCTTGTCAAACACATGGTTTTGTGTTGAATTCATCAAATTCTTCTTGAAGATACTCACACAATCTTTCCTGTCACTGTTATTGCAAGTTCTTAGAGTATCATCATGCTCGGTTTGGCCCAAAATCCCTACACCATCCTACAGGTCAAATTCTTCAACATCTTGGGACAAACCCCTGTTATTTTCAACATTCAAAATCCATGCATATGAAATACAACATTCCTCATTATCTTTCTCACTGTTATGTATTATGAAACATTCTCCCAGCTGTATTGAAAATCTACCATCAAAGTGCTTCTTTTGAGAATCAAAAAATTTTGTCACATCAACACTGTCTGAGATAAACAAATCTGAAACCTTTTGCACCTCTTTGATACTACCATTTGGATACAACACTGGATCATCACTCATATCATCAATATCAAGCATACATGAACCATTCAAACCTGGACCTCTATCATCCTTGGTATGCAGATAAATGTCTTCACATGAATTAGAAATTTCAAAATCACATACCTCATCCTGAATGGAAACAGACCTTTGATCAACACCAAAGGTTTCACCATCAACTTGAGAAATGTATTGAGAATCATAAGAATCTTTACACAAAGATCTTTCACTGTCAAAACAAATGTAAGCTGGACATAAAACTTCAGGATCACCTTCATGTGTATATCTCTGATATTCCAAAGTTAGCAAGTCTGAAATTTGCTCACTGTTGAGCAAGCAAGTCTCAACACTTTCATCACTACAGTTATATTCTTCACTTTTGTCATCATCAAAATGAGGTCCAAAATCATCAGAGAATAGAAAATCAGCAACATTACCAACACAGTCATTTGACACATCCCATTGTTTATCTAAAAATACCTTTTGCTCAACATCGAGTGGATCTAAAAATACCTGACATTCATTCTTGGGCCTACCTTTGCAAAACATCATATGATCCTCTTTTAACTCTTCATCATACAATGAGTTTGAAAATTTTTGGAAACCATTTTCAAATGTACAAACCTCTTCTTCATCGAATGTGTCCTCATAGCTTTCAATTGCAGCTAGAGGTATTGTATACCCATTATCAAGTGAATCAACATTTCCCATTGCCTCTTTATCCTGATCTTCATAAGAGGTAGAAGAATCCCCTGCTTGTAGATCAAAATCCTCAGGTGTATCTTCACAATCTGAATATTCACTGGACCCCTCATAACACATACTGCTTTCCCTGTCACAATCTATTATGCAAGAGAGATATCTTGTACCTTCATCTTCATCACACAAGCTATCATATGAGTCATTCTGACTTGCACATGTCTCATCTTCTTTTTGCTGCATTGTTTGATCAATTTCTCTACACTCATTAGAAATACAATCATTGGAATCAACATTGACAGTGTTCTCATACCTTATCTTCTCCATGGCATCAATGAATTTATTGAAGTGATCACAAACTTGTTGTATTGATAATTCTGACCAATAAACTGAATTAGGCTCCCATTCCTTTATAAACTGCTCAGTAAACATGGCCCTTGTAGGCCTACAATGAGAAGGTAATTGCATACAGACACTTATCATCCTATTGTACAGAGAAGTCAAATCTTCTCCTTCATACTTCCTTATGCCAAGAAATGCATAAAAGGGATAAATTCCATACTCTGATTGAGTGTTGGAGTCCTGGCTTTGAGTATACACATACTCAGCTTCTTCTTCTTCAAATTGTTGATCCTAGCACACATATTGCTGCAAATTCTGATTTAAATCTCCAAGTGGGCTAGAGTTGTGCTGCACTTGACATTGATCATATTGACACTGCACTTGACACTGATCACACTGACATTCTTGATAATTTTCCAATCTTCATCCAGGAGGGGCTGGATAAACACTTACTTGCTTTAATGGCTGTGGAGGATAAGTGCTCTGCTGTGCATGATATGTGTTGCCTCCATTGTAGAAATTTCCATTTGTAATATCAGGCACTCGAGGGGCCCAACGCCTTCCCACATTTGTGTATTCATTGCAGAATTCTCCTAATTGTAACGGTTGTTGGTCTAATTGCAGCCTTTTCCTTTCCCATTCTTCTATTTCCTTTCTCTGAGACTCATATAGTGCTTTGACCTCCTCAAAAGTTAAAGATTCATAATCAACTTGAGGAGTATCATGATCAATAGGTCCGCCCTGATTACCCTCCATTTTTAGATCATTGTGTGTCAACTTACTGCTACTAGGAGGAGCTCCAGTACGACCTCCCTTGTATTGAGATTTTCTTCCTATCACATTTGAACAAATGCAATGTTTCTTTCAGAGTCGCCACCTACTTTTCCAAAAGTAGGAAAATCATTATTTCTGATCTTTTCCCAGCGGAATCACCTTTTCTGAAACTTCTCAAATTACAAATCTTTTCTTTACTGACTCTATATAATGGTCTTCAACCAAATTTTTTGATGTAGTCCCCAGCGGAGTCGCCAATTTGTTAGCTCTCAAAAACGTAGGCCGAATGCCTCAAGAGGCTGCCAATCTCTTGATACGCTTTAGGGTAACAGACAAGGTCAAGAGAACTCAACCTTCTACTCTTTAGGTGCTGCTAACCTGGGTGGGTGTACCTTTCTGAATGAAGCAGACTTGACTTATGATTTATCCTTCTGAAATGCTTTGTCCACAATGGCAAATGGAAGTGAACAAATGAAATCAAACTTGATAGTAATCTTCTGATCTAAATCCTAAAATGTTTAATTAACAGATATAAAGAAACTGAATGAATTCAAATGATGAAATTGCAGAGACCAGTGCCTTATTGGGTATGCGGAGTCAAATGAAACAGAAGTGGGCAACTTATTCTGGCAGAAAATCAAATTGATGGCATATGATCTGTTTATAACTTGTATAAACATGCAAGATTATGACCACTAAGCTCTACTTTAATAATCTAGATGAATTCCCCCTGATTACTGTGATCAACAAAAAGGATTTAATCTCTGCTTGAGAGAACCAATAGATTAATCACACAGATACAACAAATGTGCATTGGTAAACTGAAAATAAGCTTGTTACTTCAATTTAAATAACCAGAAAGAATCAACTTGGAGACAACTTAGCAATACTTTTCAATAAATTCAACATACAATTGATACCAAAAATAAACTGCCACACTAGCTGAATTTCATTGGAATCTCCATTTGAAAACATGCACCATAGTCTCTAACATGAGAAAATTATTCTACTGTATCCATCTCTATCTACTGCTTCTAATCTAAAATCTGATGATGATCTATTACAATCGGGGTGCATATTTATACACCAGCATTCAAAAAACATATTGCTTTGAAATCATGTCCGCCACCATAGAAATCGGGCTCCAATCAAGTCGGCCTGCAACGACATTTAACAGGAACTCACATGTCGGCCAGAGTGTTTTAATTTTATTAATCATCAGTGAACCAGTCGCTAAGACAATGCAGTAGTATGCCGAAGGAAATTGTATCGTCAATCATTAATCATCCTACGTTCCTCTGTTCTTCATGCTTCGCCATGACCATCTACTCACTACGTCGAAGTCAAGAAGCATCCATTTGTCCCCTTTATGTTTTGCTATAGATTCTGCCGTCGGTGAGATGTCATACAACATACACTATGCTATATCGATACGTATTTCTTTATGTTCTTTCCGTTTGCTGAGACACAGAGATATCTCTTACCGATGAGTTCCTTTGGTTCATTCACAGTCGCCGTAACATTCTGACATTGACGAGACCTCCCGCAGAGCAAACCATGTTTCAGCGAGAATTCCTTCATTCATCTTAAGTCGCCGAGAAGCATCTCCCACTGCATTCGCCAAGACAATATATAGTCGAGGAGACGTCCCAAAGAGTCCACTGAGCTACATCGAAAACCCCCTTTTACTCACATGTGTGTCACTGTCACATAAGGTTGTTCTGCCGACGAGTCCATCCGTCCCGTATATTTCACTGTAACATCCAAATATCAGGGAGACCTCTCGTAGAATGCTCCGAGTCATACCGAAAGTCCTCAACCATCCTTGAGTGTCGCCGAGACAAATCAATCTTCACGCCGACAAAGTCCTCATATGTTTCATCGGTGAGACCAGAGGTCACTCGCTGAGACCTCACGGTGAAAGCCCTAACTCTCACCGATATGCCCTTATGTTGACGGTCGGTGTGACAATGTGATTTCATTATGACTTCACACTGAACACAGCAAGCCTGGCCAAAGAGAAACCTTAATGCGCTTGTTGGTGAGACCAAGAGAGCTCGCTATGACCATATACTGATGCTGCAACTCTTGCCGAAGTGAACATTTGTGCAAAGTCGGTAAGACATATGGAGATCGCCATGACATCCTCTCGAAAACATTAACTCATGCCGATATGATGTATTATGTTCTTTCGGTCGGCGAGACAAGATGAGAGTCATGCCGATAACTGCCAGTGAGTAAACTCCAATCGCCGAGACACAAAGCACTCAGTGAAACATTATATCGACGACCAGACTCCTGCCAAAATGAGAATCATCCTCTTTCGCTGAGACCATGAAGAACTCCTACCAAACGGTGCCTGCAAGAAAATTTTGATTGCTGTGACAACAAATGAGTCCTACCGAAAGGCAACACAGACTCATGTTAGCAGAAAACGCACAATGGGTCAGGGAGACAATGGAATTCTCACACCGATAGGAACCTGAACGTGAAAAATGCTTGACTCAATGGATTAAATGAGGCAATATGGCAAAATATGAGTGGAATATGCACATGGTAGGACCAAATCCGGAAGTTCATGAGTAAAAACATGTGAAAACATCAAATTTTTACAGTTCCAACAAGGAGTGTTCGAGAATTATCTTGCAATATTTCATCCCCATAGAGTTCATCAATCCCTCCAATGATTTGTTTGATCTCCATTGTCCTTCTTTCACTTTCTTGATCCTTGGATGTGGCTGTGATAGAAATAGAATTTTCTGCTTTGTAAAATGAAAAGTGAGCCATACTTAATGTAATCTGATTTCAATGGAGATCACCATGACATCCTCTCGAAAACAATTGCAAGTAATCTGATTTCATCAATTCAAATACTTCTCTAATATTATACAACTAATTAAGAGTGACTCCACTTGCTACTCCTTTTTTCCTTTCCTCAATTTGAGCATCCCAAATGAGTTCCTCAACGAATTTGTGAGTATCATCTGCCCTTGTTAACATTTGCACCACTTTTTCATTTGTAACAACCAGCCGGTCTTTCAAATATTGCAATGCCAAAGGCATTTGATCAAACTCATCGATGTGATTAGGGCTGCCACACATTAAATTTTCTGATTTACTTTAATGTGTAGAAGCTATGTCATCTCCAAAATCAGTTTTTTCATTAGATGGTGTCTTGCAATCCTCAATCAAAGAAGTTGGGACAGTGTTATCATCAAACACATTATCCTCAAAAGTATTCATCTCCTCCCCACAAAGCTTATCAAATACAATCTCTACATCACCAATATAAATAATTTTGCATACCTCACTTGTAGAAGCATCAGGTGATCCTTTTTCCTCAACATCCACGACATTACCCTGCTGGAAGGAAACATTGTGAAAATCATTTACATCCAAATTTGTTGATTCAATGAACTTTGGATCAGCAGTTTGCTCATTCTCAATGCTGTCATGAAGATCAATGTACCCCATTTTGCTGATGGAAATACTTGAAGAACTAACTCCATTCTCATTTGTATCCTTAAAAACATTAGCATCATTTTCAGCCACTTATATCTCTTTTACAGCCTCTTCTTCTTCAGTGATTATCTTTTCCTCTTCAAGCTACTTCATCGTTTTATCCGTGCACTGATGGTTAGCCTCCCAAATTTCTCTACATGTGAAACAACGATTTTGTCTTCTAAGCTCATTCCTACTGATTTATTTCTTTTTTAGTAGTTAGAGATTCTTTTCCTTTAGTCTTTGCTCTCTCCTCATGTCGAAATTTATCAATAGTAGTTACAAGCGTGACAAGGCGGTCATTCTGATTACAAGATCTACCACCCTTGTGTGGTCTATGGTTCCACCTGAGATCCCTATAGTCATGAAGAGATATTTCACTCTGAAAATCAACACTTGATTCTTTCCAATCTTGTAAGATTTGATCCTCAAATTCTTGTCGTGCAAGATCATTATCAATTTGAAGGTTATTCCTTGGAGGAAATTTAATTTTTATAGGTCTAGAGCTGGCTGTTACAGCTCTAGAACTCTAATTTGAACCCCTGTTGTCTACATAATCATTACTGTTTCTATAATTTCTTTCTTTCCCATTGTTCCCATCAACACATTGGGTCATTAAGGCTGCCAATTGAGCCAAGTTCCGCTGTAATTCCCTCTGACCTCTAGCACAATCATAAAAGGTTTGTCTTGTGTTTTGTTCCTTGTAGTCTCTATGTTCTCTATCACCCATAATCGCTTCCACACTTCAACACCTATAAACGGAGCAAGCAAGTAATTGGAAAATCACAAACTGATCAGAAATTTTCTGCTATGAACATTTCACGCTTGAACCCATTGGATGGCAGAAGCTATGGCTTTGATACCAATGTAATGGTCTGCCCTGTTTACTATAATTTTTTTCTCAATTACATAGTTCCATAGTGATGGACATTTTGTCAAACACTTACACTCTGTCATCCCAAGTTTGTTCCCATTTCGTTGCAATGAACCACTTAGGTTTATAGAGTTTGAATATTGAAATTTGCAAACGTAGTTCTCAAGTTTAAAGAACAACTTCATACACTCATAGAAATGATACAAAAAGATGATATAAATAAACATTTAACTGAGATCTATTCCTTTGATAGTAGAGTATTTTCTTCACATAAATTTCCTCAAATACAAACATGCCTTGTCAACAATAATTGTCTCCACATTAAAATATTCCATAATAACCTCTGAGGATTCATCAATTAATAATTAAAAACTATTCTGACCTATTACAGAGTGACTACAAATTAGCTATGAATATCAATTTGGTTCATTCAAACTAATTCTGCCCCAATAGCTTTTGCATATATTCCATTGATCCCATAAGAGTCTATTCCTTGATGGCGACAAAGACAAGATGTGGTGGTTCAAAGATAGACGCCTCCAATTCCTACATGTCTCTTAATATCTTTCTCAAACTTGGAATGATAGATAAAGAATTAATCTCACTTCTTGTAGATATACATCTTCAATTCATATTTCATGGCAATATAATTACTCATCGCACTTCTTCCTTGGTAACTTGTGACAAAATGATACCCAGGTGTCAAATACGATATACAAGTGTTTGAATTTTGGTGAAAGACATATTAAAGCCATGATATCAACAATTCTTCAGGCGCTCGATACAAATGCTCATAAGCAAAGACATTTATTAATATTTTGTAGATGATTCAATAATCTTCATAGGCGCGCCATATCCCAGACACCTCTATTCACTACAGTTACTTAAAAGACTTCATCACCCAGTCCATAATCCATAATCCTCATCGCCCAATCCACATAAGCTTATTGGCTTATTGGCGTATTTCTTTAAGTTGAAATAGCTTTCCAAAGACTATCAAATATCTTCGAATGCTCCCAGAAACCCAACTGGTAGCAATATTAAATAATCTTTTTTTTAAAACACATGCTGCTCCCGACAAGAATGGCTCCCATGATATCTCTTGTAGATAGAATGGATGGTAGTGATTTGAAGAAACAGTTTCTTTAATTCTCTATTCTCGTATGAATCTTTCCTGAATGGCACTAGGATTCTTTGGCTCTTGTTTTTTCAATTGCTATCTTACTACCTTAACACAACAAAGCCTTTGTACATTTTGGATAGCAAGAAACGATACCAAGCAGATTCTTCAGTATACGTTTGGTTGTACTTTTGGAACTAGCAATATATTTTCTCTCCGGACATTGAATCACTTTCTCTGTTGTTACGAAAATGTATGGCATATAATCCTTTCAAGCTTGTGAGAAAAATGACTGGATGAATTAATATGCTACCAAACACAAATTAACGGACTTCAAGACAAAATTGCAGCTTAAATAAGCCTTTATTTAATATATACTATAATGAGGCGTAGGCTTCTTTTTTATACTCAGCTCTTCCTTTAATATTTCACAACAACTCGTTGGAAATATATAATATAGAGTGAAGCAACTACAATAGCAATAAACTGAACATCAACATATCATTCAATGTCTGCAACATATACCATCATATTTACTTCTGTCAATAGTTCCCACTAAAACTCCAAAAAACATGTCTTTACAGAATACTCCAGAATTTTCTGAATTAGCAACAATTAACTCATGCGTGAAACCTGGGTGGTTCCACCAACTATAGATTTGGGTTTTCATCCAAATTGTTGAACTCGAGGGGGTACGCCCACAAGTTTTTAGAAATCCAACTCTCCAAAAACTAGATCAAATCAAGCTGCCTCAAAAATGAGCTTCCCTAGATCTTTTATTCAGCTTTCCGTAACCGCTACAAGATTTCTTGAAAATGATTTTTTAACTTTTATTTCAACTCCTTATTTCTCCCTTACAGTGACTTAATTAAATATTCTTTCTTTCTCGTCTTAAGTCACTTTACATTATTAAATAATCAATTTAAGTTGTCTCTTAAATTTAACTCTTTTCAACAACTTAAGATTAATTATTTAATTACAATGCTGGCTTAATTAAATCGGGGACATTACTTGCTCAAGTAGGTAATATTATGTAGTACATGGGAGTTTTAGCCCATACAAATAGATTAAATTGGGATGTTAGGTAAGGGACTCGATTTTATATCACCATGTACTACATTAGAGGAAGATGGGCATGTATGGGGTGAGAATGCTAGATTGAGAGACTAGAGGATGAGATAGAAGTCTTCTCAAGATAAATCTGTACCAAAAGGCTGAAGTAAGGTTTTTTTAAGGCATTCTTTTTTATGCTTGTACACAAAAGTAGAGGGAAATAAATGAGTCTTAAAATTGTTGGAATTCAGGATTACAACATCATGTTGTGAATGTAAGTCTACAACTAGATACCATAGAAAATTCTCCTTTGATACATGGGCACGTAAAGAGCGAACATTGTAGGAAATGTGATTAGATCATGAGACATGGTAGTTGTTAGAATATTGGGATGCTATAATATAATATAATAATGTAGCTCCTATTACATTTGTTTGTAATAATATTTTGTAATTTCCATTATTATACTTTTGCAACTATTGTGTGTTCTTGGACATTCTTCACTAATATAATGTTGAGATGTCCTCTTAAGAAATCATGCCTCTTCTCTTATCTCATTCTTTTGTTCATACTAACATCGGTATTAGAGCCAATGTTCAATTGAGAAAAAGAAGTCTGGAAGAGAAGGTGAAGTTAAAGGTCATAGGAATTTCTTTATAGTTGCTAGGGCACAAGGGGTTGCCAAAAATCTTGTTATAGTTAGAAATTCAGTCAACAAGACATTCTAGAGGCTGTGGATGAAAACATCCTATAAGTTGTGGAAAAGGGCATGTGGGAGTTATGCAAACTATTGGCCGTGCAACACATAAGAGTACAAACCACAAAACTTGAGGTAACATATTTTGTGTTTTTGGTTGAGTTGTTTACACATTAGTTCTTGAATAGAAAAGGCATAAGCTAGATTCCAAAAGTATTAGATATTTCTTTGCTGGCTATAGTGAACAATCTAAGACATACTTTCTTATTGATGATTCTACTAACAAAGCCATTCTTAGGTGGGATATTGATGTAAGAGAAACAAAGCCATATTTTTCTTGCGTTCAATAGAATGTCAACTTAGTTTGTGAATCTAGAATTATGGTAGCTTTGAGAAATGAATCCTCTAGTTCATCAAGTTAGCCTTTGGCTGGTTTTTCTCTAGTTTTCTTTCAGAGACCCATGATTGAAGATGTTTCTACTCCATATAAGGTTCTAGATGAGGCCTTTCCTTCACAACATTTGGTTGAGACACATAAGTGGCCTAAGTGATATTATATCACTTTGGAAGGTGTACATGAGGATGAACTTCCTCAATTAGATGAATGAGCTTGGAGAAATAGACAACTAGTTGATAACTTTGTGCTTATTGCATATCTTTCTCAAGTGCTTGTTGCCATGAGGATCGCTCTATTAAAGTATTATTGTAAGACTTAATGGTTATCTTAGTTATTAGTTAGTTGCTAGTTTACGTTTTGTTAACTTAGTTTGCTTTAGTTAGTTTTAGCAACTTTCAGTTTATTGTTTTTGGTCATGACTACTTCTTTTTAGAAACATCGTCTTGTAAACTATTATTAAAGGAGTATTCCTCTCCTTGTTTAATAATAAATAAGATCAATTAATTACCATTTCATGGTATCAGAGCTTAGGCTAATTTTTGGCGACTTTTTTAATAAAATTCGTGGCTTTTCCCAAGAAATTTTTGTTTTATTTTTTGATAAAAATCGAAGGTTATCTCTATTGTTAAAAATCACGAGGATTTTTTTCTAAGCATTGAAGGTTTTTTGCCAAATTTTTTTAATAAAATTCATAGCTGTTTTTATGCGAAAAAATCTGGAAATTTTTTTCAGAAGTTTTTGTTTGATTTTTTGATGAGAATCGAGGGTTTATTGCTAAAAATCACGGATTTTCTTTTGGAGCAATTTTTTGGCGAAGGGTTTCTACATAATCACATATTTTTTTTGGCATTTTTGTGAGGTTTTCTTTGCAAAATCACGACGTCCTTTTTTTGGAAATCGTGACCTATGTTGTGGGTTTTTTGGGTTGTTTCCTGAGATTCATGATGGGTTTTTCTGCAATTCTCTAATGAGGGTCTATGGTTGTGTTTGGTGACGGATTTGCAAGAATTTTCTGGAGTGCACGAGTTTTTTCTTTGGATTTTCGTGTGATTTTACAACTCGCATCTGATGTAGGATTTTTTGAGATTCGCAGCTAGGTTTGGCGCGAGATTTCATTTGGTTTCTGAGCGTGATCTGGTGTTTTCTCTTGCACGTGATTGTTGAAGGAGGTTCTGCAGTTTTTTGATGGTTTTTGAGACAAAAATCATGGCAGAAAAGAAAAATCACGATTTAACTTGCAACAGGATTTTCGAAGGCCCACAATTTGCACGATTTATTGAAAATCATGGGGTTTCTTTTCCAGAATTTGTTTCTAACGAATTTTTTGAGTTTCGTGGGTTTTTAGCAAGTTTTTTGAAGATTTTTTTTCTAAAAAAAATCTTTCCCTATATCTTTGATGAAGTTTTGGAAATTTGTGCCTCCTTTGCGGCCTAGGGTTTTTGGGTGAAGTTTGGTTTTTGATGGATTTTTAAAAAAATTTGTGGTTGAAGTTGAATAACTTCATCTTTTTCTCAATTTTTGGACAAAATCGTGGGTTATTGAGCCTCTTATTTTTTGGCAATTTTTTACAAAATCGTGGGACTAGGTAATCGCCTCAAGATTCGTGCCAATTGATTACCTCATTTTTTTGTGCCTTTGGAAAATGAAAGGGATGGCATCTTTGACCAACATCATGTTGGAAAGTAGCCAGAGGTTCAATAGTAAAAATTACAACACGTGGAAGAAGAGGATGCTCACCATCTTCAAGTATCGGTGTTTGGATTCACTTGTTTTGGGTACAAAAGCTCGTCCCACAGTTGCAAGAAAGGAACAAGAAAAGTATGATGGAAGTAATTCAGAAGCAGTTATGCTTCTCAAGTTATCAGTCACTGATGAGGTGCTTCCAGAGATACCATTTGGTAAGACTATTGCGGAGATCTGGAAACACTTGAAGGACCTTCATGAAACCTCAGACAAGGGTAGGGTGTTCTTCCTAAAGAATATGTTGTTTTCCATTATGATGGATGGCAAGGTGTCTTTGCAAGATCATCTCATGAGGATCAAAGAGATTTTCAATCAACTAGAGACCATTGGTCGCAAGATGGAAGAGGAGGATATGGTGGTTATCACGATGAAAAGCTTACAATGATCCTATGAGCACTTCATCAAAACTCTCAACATTACCTCCACCAATGTTGACTTGAAGTTTGATGAGCTGTGCAACAAGTTCTTGCAGCAAGATAGGTGGAAGAAGTAGTTTGGGAGCAACAATGAGTCTCCTAGTATTGAACAAGTGTTTAGTGCCAAAGACAATGGCAAAAGAAAGTCCACTCAATAGAAAGGACAAGGCAAATCAGAGCATAGCTCCAAGAATTCTTTCACATGCCACTACTGTGGAAAGATTGGTCATATGCAGAAGCACTGCAAGAAGCAGTTACCTAATTAGAACTCCAACCAGGAAGGGTCTCAACAAAAGGCCCATGTTACAGAGCATGCTAAGCAGAAGGAGTCCACCTTTTATGCATTCATGGCCAAAAGACTTTCAGATTATGGGTAGACTTTTTATAATTAGTAGAATGACCATTAAGGGAGGGTATTAAAGTATAATTGTAATATTCAATGGTCTTCTTAGTTATTATTTAGTTGCCAATTTACTTTCTATTTGTTGATGTTATTGGTAGCGTAGGGCTTCTACTTCCAACCCAGATCATTCTATGAAGAAAAAATTAAATGATAGCCTAACAGCTATTTAATTTGTTAAGGAAACAGTTGATGAAGAGGCATTTCATCATTACACATCATTTAATTATTGTTAATGAGGTTGACATCATGGAGGCGCGATTCTTGAAGAGATACGATGCATGGAGGCCGACATCTTGGTTCCAAGAGACACGATTATTAAAGAAGGCTGACATGAAGATTAAGGAGATGCATCCCTTCATTATCATGTGTATATATATTTGATGCTTCTTCATTTGCAACATATTGATTATTGCATACATAGTTTGAGTTCAAGCAAGTGCGAATTTATACAAGTTCAGATTGAAGCCTTTGAAGGAGGTCAATATATCTATCAAGAGTGTTGTATTATCTTCAAGTGATATCACATTACTTTGGTGTTGTGTATGGCCTCATTATTGGCCTCATTGTAAAGGAGTTCATTGTTTGATATTCAATATATAAATGATATATTGTTGCTAGGTTTTTGAGTTCAAGTGGAGGGATTTCCCAGGGTATATGTTGTGTTATTGTGTCTAATTTTGAATTAAATTTCTGCCTTAATTATCTAATCATAAAAAATAACATGGTATCAGAGCAGGTATAAGAAGGATTGTGATCAGATTTCTCATAAGCAGTGCTTTCATACACTCTTATTCTTATTCTCTTGCATCTACCTTATCGTCGAGATGGTGAATGGTCTCAAGATCAAAGATAGACTTGAGGGTGCTGCCAACTTCACATCTTGGAAGTTTAGAGTTATGCTCGCCTTGGAAGAAAATGAGTTAGCTGAGTTCGTGGAGGGAAAAGTTCCCAAACCGACCAATGAGAATGAGAAGTCTCAAAGGAGAAAGAATTGCACCAAGGCAAAGAAGATTTTGGTAGACTTTGTGAAGGACCACGTTGTGCCAATCATCTCCAAGTTGAAGACAGCAAGTGAGATGTTCAAGACCTTGGAGGAGATGTATGAGATCAATAACACAAGTAGAGCTCTTGCATTAAAGCAACAACATCATCATATCCAGATGGCGAAAGGAGATTCCATCATCACATTCTTCATGAAGATCACCGAGTTGAGAGATCAACTTCTCTACCATTGGGCATATTGTTGATGACAAGGATTTGGCTATGTTGGCTCTTAATGGTCTTCCTCCATCTTGGGAGCCATTCATTCAAGGAATCAGTGGGAGATCAAAACTTCCTAAGTTTGATCGCTTGAGGGAAAATTGCATCCAAGAAGAATCAAGATTGGCTGCAAGAGGCATTGGACAAAGCTCCACAAATGAAGACATTCATGTTCTTTCCTCTCAATCCTTGAAGAAGAAAGGAAAAGAATAGAAGAAAGGCTACTTCAAGAGGAATAGAGATAAAGGATCAGATGGTGCCCTTGCATCTAAGAAGAAGAAGGACCTCTCCCGCATTCAATGTTTTAGATGTGACAAATTTGGTCACTATTTTAGATGTGACAAGTTTGGTCACTATGCAAAGGATTGCCTAACTAGACCTAAGTAGCAGGCTTCAATTGCAGATCTCCCTACAGAAGGATTCAAGTGGTTTTCTATTCTATTTTGACCTATCAAGCAATGTGCCTGCAGATAACAACACATGGTTGATTGATAGTGGTTCCTCCCACCACATCGTTGGGTTTATAGAGCATCTATCTGATTTGGTGGAGAGAGATTCTAGTGTTCAAGTCATTATTGGTGATGAAGCAAGTTATTTTTTGAAAGGTGTTGGGACCTCTCTTCTTCACGTAGATTTCGGCATCTCTTTACAGTTGAGTAATGTGCTATTTGTTCCTGGTATCAAGCGAAACCTTGTCTCTATCTCAACCTTGGAGGACAAGGGATATCAAGTTGTTTTCTCCGAAGGTAAAATTCTTCCATGGCCGAAGAACTCAAGTATCAAGACTGCTTGGGTGATTGGAGTTCTACATGAGAGTCTCTATAGACTTTGCAGTTGTCCACTTTAGGATTTCTTACATGATTCATCAAGGTCATGTGAACTTTGGCATAAAAGACTTGCTCATCTTCACTTTCAAGCACTACCAACCATGGAGAAGATGGTCACAGGCCTTCCTAAACTCATCCAGGAGCATGAAGGCACTTGCAAAGGTTGCGCATTGGGTAAGAATACTAAAGGTTCATTTCATAGTAGTGAAAGTAGATCCAAATGTAGTCTAGATCTTATTCATTATGATTTATGTGGTCCAATGTCTGTTGTTTCTTTGAGTGGTTTCTTGTATTACATTATTTTCATTGGTGACTACTCTAGAAAGACTTGGATTTATTTCTTGAAATCTAAAGAATCTGAGGAAGTACTTGAGAGGTTCAAAGAATTTAAAGCTTAGGTAGAGAACTTGTCCAAGAAGAGGATCAAAGTTCTGAGATTTGATAACGGAGGAGAGTACATTTCTGGAAGCTTCCAAAAAATTTGCATTGAAGTAGGGATTAATAGGGAGTTCTGTGTCCCTTACAATCCTCAACATAACGGTGTTGCAGAAAGGAAGAACAAATCTATTGGAGAAGCAGCCAAAGCCATGATTCATGATCAAGATTTGCAAACCTTCCTTTGGGATGAAGCGTCTAGGATAGCTGTTTATGTTCAAAATAGAAGCCCTCACCACATTTTGGAGAACATGACTCATGAAGAAGCATTCACAAGGGTGAAGCCGAAAGTAAGTCATTTAAGAATCTTTGGATGTCCTGTATATGTTCACGTTCCTAAAGATAAAAGGACGAAGTTGGAACCATCTAGGAAGAAGGGAATATTTGTGGGCTATAGTGAGTCTTCTAAAGCCTACAAAGTGTACATTCTAGGTCAGAAGTTGATTGAGATCAGCAAGGATGTTACATTTAAAGAAGATGTTGTGTTCAAGAGATCTAAGGGCACTCATATGGAGATAGTCAATGAAGACCAAGAGTCTCCTCAGGATATGGAAGTTGACCATACTCTTGAGATTCAAAGGGAGGCTACTGATCCTAAAGAAGATGATGAACCACCTAAGCCTTTGGAATCGACTAATGGGCCGAGAGACATTGTGATTGGTCATAAGAGACCTCTTTGGGATAGGCAAACAATGCAGGAGGTAGAAAGGTTTGCAGCCCCGAGAGGAACATTCAGAGAAAGCAAAAGGCCTTGCAAGTTTTCAAGCTATGTTGCTTTGATGAGTCAAATCATTGAGTCTGAGCCTTCCAGTGTTGAGGAAGCTACTAGTCAGCAAGTATGGAGAGATGCTATGGCTGAAGAGTATCAATCCATCCTTCAGAATGAGGTTTGGGACATCGTACCTAGACTTGAAGGAAAATCTATTGTGTCTTCTAAGTGGCTCTTCAAGATCAACCATGCGGCTGATGGGAGCTTCGAGAAGTACAAGGCTAGGTTTGTGGCTAGAGGATTCTCTTAGAAAGTGGGAGTAGACTATGAGGAAACCTTTGCTCCAATTTCTCATTATACATCTGTTAGGACCATCATTGCTATTGCAGCATCTAAGGGATGGAAGATACACTAGATGGACGTGAAGAGAACATTTCTAATTGAGGAAGAGGTATATATTGAGCAACCTGATGGCTTTGAGGTTCATGGGAAGGAGTCTCATGTTTGCAGGTTGAAGAAGGCTTTGTATGGCCTTAAGCAGGCTCCTCATGCTTGGTATGAAAGAATTGATAGATACCTATTGAACTTGGGCTTCTCCAAGAACGGTGTTGATTCAAACCTGTACTTCAAAGTAATTGATGGCGAAGCATTGGTCTTGGTTCTCTATGTTGATGATTTAATTATGACTAGAGAAGATCACCTCATTATCAAATGCAAGGAGTTAGCTTTTGAATTTGAAATGAAGGATCTTGGATTCATGCATTACTTCCTTGGTTTAGAAGTTTGGCAGAAGCTGGATGAGATCATTCTAAGTCAAGGGAAGTATACAATAGACATCTTGAAGAGATTTAGTATGATGGATTGTAAATCCATGTCCACACCTATGGAAACCAATTTTCAGAAGTTAAAGGAGGCTGCAGCTAGTTCAGATCTGGTGAATCCTACTATGTACAGGCAGTTGATTGGATCATTGATGTATCTAGTCAATATAGACCAAATATTTGCTATGCAATGAGTGCACTTAGTCAGCTCATTTGTGAACCAAGGCAAATACATCTTGTTGTAGCAAAGCATATCTTGAGATGCAGCTAGTTCAGATCTGGTGAATCCTACTATGTACAGGCAGTTGATTGGATCATTGATGTATCTAGTCAATACTAGACCAAATATTTGCTATGCAGTGAGTGCACTTAGTCAGCTCATTTGTGAACCAAGGCAAATACATCTTGTTGTAGCAAAGCATATCTTGAGATAGTTGTGTGGCACTATTGGGTATGGCTTGAGATATTCTTCTAATGTGGACTTGAAGCTGCATGGATATTCTGATTCTGATTGGGCAAGGTGTGTTGTTGATTGGAAGAGCACCTCTGGATGTTACTTCAATTTGGGGTCTGTGATGATCTCCTAGTGTAGCAAGAAGCAGTCTTCAGTGGCACTGAGCACTGTAGAGGCTGAGTACATTGCAGCGTGTGTGGCAGCTTGAGAAGCAATGTGGCTTTGGAAGCTCCTTGCACGATTGTTTGGACAATCATTGGATTCGACTGCCATTCATTGTGATAATCAAAGCTATGTAAAGCTTTATGTCAATTTAGTGTTTCATGACATAACTAAACATGTTGAGATCAAATACCACTATATTAGAGATATGCTATTAAGGAAAGGGATCCAATTGAAGTACATTAACATTGATGAGCAGAAGACAGATATTCTCATCAAGCCTCTCTCCAAAATAGTTTGTGTACTTTTGAGACAAGCTTGGTATGGTGGAGAATGAATCCCTAGTTGAGAGGGAGTCTCAACATCAGTGATCTTCTTTAATGCATTTCTCTCTATGAGAGAGATTTGAGGTGCAATCCCTTGTTAATGCATTTATCTCTGTGAGAGAGATTTGAGGTGAAAGCTCTTGTTTCCACCCTCTGGGAGTAGCCATGGTGGATGTCAGGTGTGTGACTCCATTACAACATCACGTGAGAGAGTCTGTGATGATTTTCTTGTACTTGTGCTTTTCACCCTCTAGGAGTAGCCATGGTGAACATCACAATGAGGTGACGACATCACATTGAGTGATTCCGTGATGGGCACTTGTGCATACATACCATACATGTTTTAATGCATTTCTCTCTGTGAGAGAGATTTGAGGTGCAAGACCTTGTTAATGCATTTCTCTCTGTGAGATATTTGAGGTGAAATCTCTTGTTTCCACCCTCTAGGAGTAGCCATGGTGGATGTTAGGTGTGTGACTCCATTACAACATCATGTGAGAAGTCTGTGATGATTTTCTTGTACTTGTGCTTTTCACCCTCTAGGAGTAGCCATGGTGAACATCACGATGAGGTGACAACATCACGTTGAGTGATTATGGGATGGGAACTTGTGCATACATACCATACATGGGAGTAGCCATGGTGGTTGATATCATGATGAGGTGATATGTTCCTTTTCCACATATGGGAGTAGCCATGGTCGTTTACATCACTATGAGGTGATGTGTCTTGTACAGCTGGAAGTATTCCTCCCTAGTTGAGAGGGAGTGTTGATGTTATTGGCAACGTTAGGCTTCTACTTACAACCCAGACCATTCTATGAAGAACAAATTAAATGATAGCCTAACGGCGATTTAATTTGT
The DNA here is from genome assembly GCA_007258455.2 of Sequoia sempervirens. Lineage (NCBI taxonomy): Eukaryota > Viridiplantae > Streptophyta > Pinopsida > Cupressales > Cupressaceae > Sequoia > Sequoia sempervirens. The sequence continues at coordinate 54,517 of VDFB02254485.1, read as the reverse complement.
TAAGGCAACGGTTGATGAAGAGGTGCTTCATCATTACACATGATTTAATTATTGTTAATGAGGTTGACATCATGGAGATGCAATTCTTGAAGAGATACGATTCATGGAGGCCGACATCTTGTTTCCAAGAGACATGATTATTAAAGTAGTCCAACATGAAGATTAAGGAGA
>VDFB02254485.1:25661-54246 GCA_007258455.2 Sequoia sempervirens | reverse complement strand
AAAGGTGGTCATAAAGGGTGGACGCCTCATGGAGGGAATAATTGATATTTTATATTGTTTTAATATGCCTTGGGTTTTGGATGCCATATTAAGGAAGAATTAAATATTTTGAAAAGGTAAAATATTTCAAAAAGGAGCTTTTGGCATCCCTTTCTTGGAGGAGTTATGGAATTTGAAAAGTCACTTTCAATTACTAAAGTTATGTTGTCGAAATGACATTGTGATTATTTCTTCGAGGGATGCTTACCTCCTAGATTCCAATCAATTTCGTGTTTGAGAGACAACACCTAATTGGTTTTTATTGCTGCTTCTCATTCAGACTGGCAGATGGAGCTCAATTGTTGACAATTTTGGAGTTTTTCTCAATTTTGGTGTTGCTTATATTACTACAGCTGAAGGTGTTTTTTATTAACAACTCTTTGTATGATTTTAATATGCTTATGGGTATTGAAGATATGGATTCCTAGCACATGGGCACCCCTTCCCATAGAAGATCAGAATTTATTTCAAAGTATTTATTTTTATTCTTGCAAAATTGCCTTTGCTAAGGGTTGTACCATGTTGGGAGCATTGGAAATTGTGCAAGTAAATTAATGGTTTCTTTTTGAAGTTGTTTCATCATCATGACATGGGAACCTATCCTACAGAGGTTCATTGCAATTGATTTCACTCAATTTGGAGGTAAATCGATAAAGTTATGTGCATTTCATTGATTCACAGGCTGTTGGTTTACAGTTTCAGTTTGCTGGTTTTTTATATCAGACTTCAAAAGAATCAGATTTATGCTTCATTTTCAGTGTTTTGATAGCTTTGTAACTTGAAAGAATCATCTTTTATATATTTGAAATCATTCTATCATTGCAACACTCATAATTTTCAGTTTTTCTTCAATTGTAAGGTTGTGAATTAGTAGTACTAATCCAACCATTTTGTTACTGTATTTACTTGTGATTAATTGATGCAAATATTATAACCCTTGGACGGTTTGCTGCCAGCGTGGAGTAATCTGATTTGTAATTTCATTTACCACCCACTGTAAAGTGGAGAATTCCCACTCTTAAGTGGATGCCTGCCGTAGCAGATGAATTAGTTTTGTATTGTAATGTTTTCCCCCCACTGTTCAAGTGGTAGCATGGAAATTCTCATGGCTGGTTCACCGCCTATCAGCATTTTATTATAATTCAATTTTCAATTGGTAGCTTATTTCCTCTGCCATATGTTAGGACCTCGCCTTTCAAAGGATCTTGTGTGCACATTCTTGGCATTGCTCAAGTGTAATTTTAGTTTATTCCTTTTTGAAGCTAACGCTAATCCATTTGGCGTAGTGTTGGTCTGTGTTGTGGAAACATTGAGAATTCAAAGGGAAAAATTAAGGGGCATATTCCAGGGGTCATGCTTTTGTTTTCAAACACTTAGAAAAATTCCTATCCCCTCCTTCAAGTTAGGCACACTTGACCCCTTGAGGTTCCATTTTCTCAGACTTAGAACAATTTTCAAATCAACCTCCTGACTTGGGTGCATTTGTGATCCCTCATACTTTCATTTTCAACACTTAGAATATTTTCATGGCCTCCTTCCAAACTTGGGTGCATTTCACCCCTTGCACTTCCATTTTGCAACACTTAGAAAATTTTCTTATCCAATCCTCCTCTTCAAGGGCACATTTGACTAGGTCTTCTTTCATTTTTCCATCCTTAGAAACTTTTCAACCTCCTTCACTCTGGGTGCATTTAGGGGGTGGAGCTCTCATTTTCCAAGACTTAGAAATTTCATCCACCTTGGCCTCCTCAAGATGGGCGCATTTTTCCCCTTGAGCTTTTGTTTTTGTGACTTTGACAAAATTTCTCACTTCTTCACCTTCCTAGGGCGCATTTGATATGGTGAGCTTTCATTTTCATTACGTAGACAAATTTCCCCATGTCTTCTCATGAATAAGGCGCATTTAGTCCCATGAGCTTTTGTTTCACTTGCCTTAGACAAATTTTCACCTAGTTCTCCTTGAATGGTGCATCTAGACCCATGAAATTTCATTTCACTTGCCTTGGACACATTTTCCAGTCTCCTCCAGCTTCTTAAGGCGCATTTGGCAGAGGGAGCTTCCATTTCTCATACCTTCTCCACTTTTGGCACATTTGACCCCTCCTACTTCCATTTTTTTCGTGCCTTAGAAGATTTTCATGTCTTCATTCCTTGCTTGGGCGCATTTACAAGGTGATGCTTCCACTTTATGCCTTAGAATTTTTTTTTTCAAACACCTCCTTCATGATGGGTGCATTTTACCCCTTGAGGTTTTATTTCCAATGCCTTAGAAAAATTTCCAGCCACTTTGCCACCTTGGGCGCATTTTGAGGGTCAGGCTTCCAATTTTCAATAACTTAGAAATTTCTTGCATGTCCTCTCCTTCTTGGGCACATTTACTATGGTCAACTTATAGTTGAGGGCACATTCTGAGGGTGGAGCTTCAAGTTTGTAACTTAGAAAAAAATTTCCCACCTTACCCTAGTTTACTATTTTTAGAAAGTTCCAAAGCCCTTGTGATTTCTATGAATTTTCAACTTTCTCAAGGCCTAATTATCCTGTTCACACTTGCATGTCGTGTCAACTTGTTATTTTTAGCCTTGTTCTAGAGGTGACTTACTATAAATAGTAAGTACTCGGATTGGGCTCAAATTTTACCAGCGGACTCCTTGAAAGATGCTGATTGTGATGGGATACATCAGGTTTTCATTTTTCTTGAGTTTTACCCCTTATTTTGAGTCTCAAAGTTGGAAACCCTAATTTGACTTGCATGTGCCTCAAATGACCTCCGTCTGACCCTATTTTTGTTGCATGTTGCTTTGTTCATGAAACTGAAGTGTTGGGGAGCTGTTGGAGTGAACTTGCTAAAAATAGTAAGTGCCTGAAAGGTGATCAACCACTTGCCGGATGTGTTTGCATGTCATACTGCCCGGGAGATCTTAAAAAACCTAGAAAAACCCAAAAAATTGGTCTACATGTGAGCACCTGCTAAAAATAGCAAGTCATCAACTTGACTTGCATGTTACATCATCGCAAAGCTCTTGAAAAACCCATAAAGAATATCCAAACATGCATCAAAAAATCACACATGCAAACCCTAAAAACTGCTCCTGAAGGAAAAATTGTTGAAAGTTATCATATTTGCTTGCATGTTATATCATCGCGAAGGTCTCGAAAAGCCTAGAAAGATTCTCTAGGCATGCATTGAAAAAGAACACATGTAAACCCTAAAATTGGCTTCTAAAGTCATGATTGCTAAAAATAGCAAGTTGTCAAAATCTGCTCAAATTTTGTAGCAAGTTCTTTGAAGTGCTCTAAACATGGTGTAACAGTTCGTTTCTTGAAAACTTTAGTAGAAAAGCTTCTTAGGGGGTACTTACTAAAAATAGAAAGTTGTTAGAATTCAGTGAAATTTAAATGGGAACCTATTAAAAGCCTTCTAACTGCAATGCCAAGCTCAGATTTCAATTTGATCACTAAAATAAACCTCAAACTGACCCTAAAAGATAAAACCCTAATTTATAGACTTAGCCAAAATTTCAACTCAGACGGGCACATCCTAGAAAGACAGACAGAATGAGAGAGAGATAGTGGGGAAACCAAGCAAAATCAAGCCAAAAGACTCAAATGGAGCAAAAATTAGGGGGTCCCCATTTTGAATGGGGTGATGTGTGAAAAGGTCACAACAGGAGTGTTAACTCTCAAAAACCCAAGTTGAATGCCTCAAGAGGCTGCCAATCTCTTGATACGCTTTAGGGTAATAGACAAGGTCCAAAGAACTCAACCTTCTACTCTTTAGGTGTTGCTAACCTGGGTGGGTGTACCTTTCTGAATGAAGTAGACTTATGATTTACCCTTCTGAAATGCTTTGTCCACAATGGCAAATGGAAGTGAACAAATGAAATCAAACTTGATAGCAATCTTTTGATCTAAATCCTAAAATGCTTAATTAACAGATATAAAGAAACTGAATGAATTCAAATTATTTAATTGCAGAGACCAGTGCCTTATTGGATATGCAGAGTCAAATGAAACAGAAGTGCGCAACTTATTCTAGTAGAAAATCAAATTGATGGCATATGATTGATTTATAACTTGTATAAACATGCAAGATTATGACCTCTAAGCTCTACTTTAATAATCCAGATGAATTCCCCCTGATTACTATGATCAACAAAAAGGATTTAATCTCTGCTTGAGAGAACCAATAGATTAATCACATAGATACAACAAATGTGCATTGGTAAACTGAAAATAAGCTTGTTACTTCAATTTAAATAACCAGAAAGAATCAACTTGGAGACAACTTAGCAATACTTTTCAATAAATTCAACATACAATTGATACCAAAAATAAACTGCCACACCAGCTGAATTTTATTGGAATCGCCATTTGAAAACATGCACCATAGTCTCTGACATGAGAAAATTATTCTACTGTATCCATCTCTACCCACTGCTTATAATTTAAAATCTGATGATGATCTATTACAATCGGGGTGCATATTTATACACCAGCATTCAAAAAACATATTACTTTGAAATCATGTCGGCCACCATAGAAATTGGGCTTCAATCAAGTCAGCCTGCAACAGCATTTAACAGAAACTCACATGTCGTCCATAGTGTTTTAATTTTATTAATCATTAGTGAACTAGTTACTAAGACAATGAAGTAGTATGTTGAAGGAAATTGTATCATCAATCGTTAATCATCCTGTGTTCCTCTATTCTTCATGCTTCGCTGTGACCATCTGCTTGCTACGTCAAAGTCAAGAAGCATCCATTTGTCCCCTCTGTGTTTCACTATAGCTTCTGCTGTCGGTGAGATGTCATATAGCATACACTATGCTATATCAATACCTATTTCTTTACATGCTTTCCATTTGCTGAGACACAGAGATATCTCTTACCGATGAGTTCCTTTGGTTCACAGTCGCCGTAACATTCTGACATCGGCGAGACCTCCCACAGAACAAACCATGTTTCACTGAGAATTCCTTCATTCATCTTAAGTTGCTGAGAAGCATCTCCCACTCGCATTCGCCAAGACAATATATAGTTGGGGAGACATCCCAAAGATTCCACCGAGCTACATCGAAAACCCCCCTTTACTCACATGTGTGTTGCCGTGACATAAGGGTTGTCCTACCAACGAGTCCATCCATCCCGTATATGTCGCTATAACATCCAACTATCGGGGAGACCTCTCGTAGAATGTTCTGAGTCATACTAAAAGTCCTCAACCATCCTTGAGTGTCGCTGAGACAAATCAATCTTCATTCCGACAAAGTCCTCATATGTTCCATTGGCAAGACCGAAGGTCACTCGCTAAGACCTCACAGCGAAAGCCCTAACTCTCACCGATATGCCCTTATGTTGTTGGTCAGTGTGACAATGTGATTTTTCTATGACTTCACACCGAACACAGCAAGCCTGGCTGAAGAGAAACCTTAATGCGCTTGTTGGTGAGACCAAGAGAGCTCGCTATGACCATATATTGATGCTGCAACTCTTGCCGAAGTGAACATTTGTGCAAGGTCGGTAAGACATATGGAGATCGCTATGACATCCTCTAAAAAACATTAACTCATTCTGATATGATGTATTTTGTTCCTCTGGTCGGTGAGACAAGATGAGAGTCATGCTGGTAACTGCCAGTGAGTAAACTCCAATTGCCAAGACACAAAGCACTCAGTGAAACATTATATCAATGACCAGACTCCTGCCGAAATGAGAATCATCTCTGTCACCGAGACCATGAAGAACTCTTGCCGAACGGTGTCTGCAAGAAAATTTTGACTGCTGTGACAACAAATGAGTCTTGCCGAAAGGCTACACAGACTCAAATTAGCAGAAAATGCACAATGGCTCGGGGAGACAATGGTATTCTCACACCGATAGGAACCAGAATGTGAAAAATGCTTGACTCAATGGATTCAATGAGGCAATATGGAAAAATATGAGTGGAATATGCACATGGTAGGACCAAATCTGGAAGTTCATGAGTAAAAACAACATGTGAAAACATCATATTTTTATAGTTCCAACAGTGGCTCCGTCTGGGGATGAATGATAGTAAGATCATTGCAAGGATCCAAAATCTTTGGTTGAGTAGACCAGACACAAAATGAGCAACATGGAAATGGACAAATAGCAAGATGGAATGAATGCAAAATGAATGCAAGATGGAGGTGAACCAAAACCCTAAACTACTGTGCATGGAAAATAATTTTAAAGAGAATGAGCAAGAGTTGTTCATGCATTGGCAACCCTTAATCCTCTATGTTTTAATTTCACCTGTCCTAAGTTGTTACAATCTGAAACTCAAACCAAGCTTTCCCTTGTCAAACACATGGTTTTGTGTTGAATTCATCAAATTCTTTTTGAAGATACTCACACAATCCTTCCTGTCACTATTATTGCAAGTTCTTAGAGTATCATCATGCTCGGTTTGGCCCAAAATCCCTACACCATCCTATAGGTCAAATTCTTCAACATCTTGGGACAAACCCCTGTTATTTTCAACATTCAAAATCCATGCATATGAAATACAACATTCCTCATTATCTTTCTCACTGTTATGTATTATGAAACATTCTCCCAGCTGTATTGAAAATCTACCATCAAAGTGCTTCTTTTGAGAATCAAAAAATTTTGTCACATCAACACTGTCTGAGATAAAAAAAATCTGAAACCTTTTGCACCTCTTTGATACTACCATTTGGATACAACACTGGATCATCACTCATATCATCAATATCAAGCATACATGAACCATTCAAACCTGGACCTCTATCATCCTTGGTATGCAGATAAATGTCTTCACATGAATTAGAAATTTCAAAATCACATACCTCATCCTGAATGGAAACAGACCTTTGATCAACACCAAAGGTTTCACCATCAACTTGAGAAATGTATTGAGAATCATAAGAATCTTTACACAAAGATCTTTCACTGTCAAAACAAATGTAAGCTGGACATAAAACTTCAGGATCACCTTCATGTGTATATCTCTGATATTCCAAAGTTAGCAAGTCTGAAATTCACTCACTGTTGAGCAAGCAAGTCTCAACACTTTCATCACTACAGTTATATTCTTCACTTTTGTCATCATCAAAATGAGGTCCAAAATCATCAGAGAATAGAAAATCAGCAACATTACCAACACAGTCATTTGACACATCCCATTGTTTATCTAAAAATACCTTTTGCTCAACATCGAGTGGATCTAAAAATACCTGACTTTTATTCTTGGGCCTACCTTTGCAAAACATCATATTATCCTCTTTTAACTCTTCATCATACAATGAGTTTGAAAAATTTTGGAAACCATTTTCAAATGTACAAACCTCTTCTTCATCGAATTTGTCCTCATAGCTTTCAATTGCAGCTAGAGGTATTGTATACCCATTATCAAGTGAATCAACATTTCCCATTGCCTCTTTATCCTAATCTTCATAAGAGGTAGAAGAATCCCCTGCTTGTAGATCAAAATCCTCAGGTGTATCTTCACAATCTGAATATTCACTAGACCCCTCATAACACATACGACTTTCCCTATCACAATCTATTATGCAAGAGAGATATCTTGTACCTTCATCTTCATCACACAAGCTATCATATGAGTCATTCTGACTTGCACATGTCTCATCTTCTTTTTGCTGCATTGTTTGATCAATTTCTCTACACTCATTAGAAATACAATCATTGGAATCAACATTGACAGTGTTCTCATACCTTATCTTCTCCATGGCATCAATGAATTTATTGAAGTGATCACAAACTTGTTGTATTGATAATTCTGACCAATAAACTGAATTAGGCTCCCATTCCTTTATAAACTGCTCAGTAAACATGTCCCTTGTAGGCCTACAATGAGAAGGTAATTGCATACAGACACTTATCATCCTATTGTACAGAGAAGTCAAATCTTCTCCTTCATACTTCCTTATGCCAAGAAATGCATAAAAGGGATAAATTCCATACTCTGATTGAGTGTTGGAGTCCTGGCTTTGAGTATACACATACTCAGCTTCTTCTTCTTCAAATTGTTGATCCTAGCACACATATTGCTGCAAATTCTGATTTAAATCTCCAAGTGGGCTAGAGTTATGCTGCACTTGACATTGATCATATTGACATTGCACTTGACACTGATCACACTGACATTCTTGATAATTTTCCAATCTTCATCCAGGAGGGGCTAGATAAACACTTACTTGCTTTAATGGCTGTGGAGGATAAGTGCTCTGCTGTGCATGATATGTGTTTCCTCCATTGTAGAAATTTCCATTTGTAATATCAGGCGCTCGAGGGGCCCAACGCCTTCCCACATTTGTGTATTCATTGCAGAATTCTCCTAATTGTAATGGTTGTTGGTCTAATTGCAGCCTTTTCCTTTCCCATTCTTCTATTTCCTTTCTCTGAGACTCATATAGTGCTTTGACCTCCTCAAAAGTTAAAGATTCATAATCAACTTGAGGAGTATCATGATCAATAGGTCCGCCCTGATTACCCTCCATTTTTAGATCATTGTGTGTCAACTTACTGCTACTAGGAGGAGCTCCAGTACGACCTCCCTTGTATTGAGATTTTCTTCCTATCACATTTGAACAAATGCAATGTTTCTTTCAGAGTTGCCACCTACTTTTCCAAAAGTAGGAAAATCATTATTTCTGATCTTTTCCCAACGGAATCACCTTTTCTGAAACTTCTCAAATTACAAATCTTTTCTTTACTGACTCTATATAATGGTCTTCAACCGAATTTTTTGATGTAGTCCCCAGCGGAGTCGCCAATTTGTTAGCTCTCAAAAACGTAGGTCGAATGCCTCAAGAGGCTGCCAATCTCTTGATACGCTTTAGGGTAACAGACCAGGTCAAGAGAACTCAACCTTCTACTCTTTAGGTGCTGCTAACCTGGGTGGGTGTACCTTTCTGAATGAAGTAGACTTGACTTATGATTTATCCTTCTGAAATGCTTTGTCCACAATGGAAATGGAAGTGAACAAATGAAATCAAACTTGATAGTAATCTTCTGATCTAAATCCTAAAATGTTTAATTAATAGATATAAAGAAACTGAATGAATTCAAATGATGAAATTGCATAGACCAATGCCTTATTGGGTATGCGGAGTCAAATGAAACAGAAGTGGGCAACTTATTCTGGCAGAAAATCAAATTGATGGCATATGATCTATTTATAACTTGTATAAACATGCAAGATTATGACCACTAAGCTCTACTTTAATAATCTAGATGAATTCCCCCTGATTACTGTGATCAACAAAAAGGATTTAATCTCTGCTTGAGAGAACCAATAGATTAATCACACAGATACAACAAATGTGCATTGGTAAACTGAAAATAAGCTTGTTACTTCAATTTAAATAACCATAAAGAATCAACTTGGAGACAACTTAGCAATACTTTTCAATAAATTCAACATACAATTGATACCAAAAATAAACTGCCACACTAGCTGAATTTCATTGGAATCTCCATTTGAAAACATGCACCATAGTCTCTAACATGAGAAAATTATTCTACTGTATCCATCTCTATCTACTGCTTCTAATCTAAAATCTGATGATGATCTATAAAAATCGGGGTGCATATTTATACACCAGCATTCAAAAAACATATTGCTTTGAAATCATGTCCGCCACCATAGAAATCGGGCTCCAATCAAGTCGGCCTGCAATGACATTTAACAGGAACTCACATGTCGGCCAGAGTGTTTTAATTTTATTAATCATCAGTGAACCAGTCGCTAAGACAATGCAGTAGTATGTCGAAGGAAATTGTATCGTCACTCATTAATCATCATATGTTCCTCTGTTCTTCATGCTTCGCCATGACCATCTACTCACTACGTCGAAGTCAAGAAGCATCCATTTTTCCCCTTTATGTTTTGCTATAGATTCTGCCATCGGTGAGATGTCATACAACATACACTATGCTATATCGATATGTATTTCTTTATGTTCTTTCCGTTTGCTGAGACACAAAGATATCTCTTACTGATGAGTTCTTTTGGTTCATTCACAATCGTCGTAACATTCTATCATTGACGAGACCTCCTGCAGAGTAAACCATGTTTCAGTGAGAATTCCTTCATTCATCTTAAGTCGCCGAGAAGCATCTCCCACTTGCATTTTCCAAGACAATATATAGTCGAGGAGACGTCCCAAAGAGTCCACTGAGCTACATCGAAAACCCCCTTTTACTCACATGTGTGTCACTGTCACATAAGAATTGTTCTGCCGACGAGTCCATCCATCCCGTATATTTCACTGTAACATCCAAATATCGGGGAGACCTCTCGTAGAATGCTCCGAGTCATACCGAAAGTCCTCAACCATCCTTGAGTGTCACCGAGACAAATCAATCTTCACGCCGACAAAGTCCTCATATGTTTCATCGGTGAGACCAGAGGTCACTCGCTGAGACCTCACGGTGAAAGCCCTAACTCTCACCGATATGCCCTTATGTTGACGGTCGGTGTGACAATGTGATTTCATTATGACTTCACACTGAACACAGCAAGCCTAGCCAAAGAGAAACCTTAATGCGCTTGTTGGTGAGACCAAGAGAGCTCGCTATGACCATATACTGACGCTGCAACTCTTGCCGAAGTGAACATTTGTGCAAAGTCGGTAAGACATATGGAGATCGCCATGACATCCTCTTGAAAACATTAACTCATGCCGATATGATGTATTATGTTCTTTCGGTCGGCGAGACAAGATGAGAGTCATGCCGATAACTGCCAGTGAGTAAACTCCAATCGCCGAGACACAAAGCACTCAATGAAACATTATATCGACGACCAGACTCCTGCCGAAATGAGAATCATCCTCTTTCGCTGATACCATGAAGAACTCGTGCCAAACGGTGCCTGCAAGAAAATTTTGATTGCTGTGACAACAAATGAGTCCTACCGAAAGGCAACACAGACTCATGTTAGCAGAAAACGCACAATGGGTTAGGGAGACAATGGAATTCTCACACCGATAGGAACCTGAACGTGAAAAATGCTTGACTCAATGGATTAAATGAGGCAATATGGAAAAATATGAGTGGAATATGCACATGGTAGGACCAAATCCGGAAGTTCATGAGTAAAAACAACATGTGAAAACATCAAATTTTTACAGTTCCAACAAGGAGTGTTCGAGAATTATCTTGCAATATTTCATCCCCATAGAGTTCATCAATCCCTCCAATGATTTGTTTGATCTCCATTGCCCTTCTTTCACTTTCTTGATCCTTGGATGTGGCTGTGATAGAAATAGAATTTTCTGCTTTGTAAAATGAAAAGTGAGCCATACTTAATGTAATCTGATTTCAATGGAGATCACCATGACATCCTCTCAAAAACAATTGCAAGTAATCTGATTTCATCAATTCAAATACTTCTCTAATATTATACAACTAATTAAGAGTGACTCCACTTGCTACTCCTTTTTTCCTTTCCTCAATTTGAGCATCCCAAATGAGTTCCTCAACGAATTTGTGAGTATCATCTGCCCTTGTTAACATTTGCACCACTTTTTCATTTGTAACAACCAGCCGGTCTTTCAAATATTGCAATGCCAAAGGCATTTGATCAAACTCATCGATGTGATTAGGGCTGCCACACATTAAATTTTCTAATTTACTTTAATGTGTAGAAGCTATGTCATCTCCAAAATTAGTTTTTTCATTAGATGGTGTCTTGCAATCCTTAATCAAAGAAGTTGGGACAGTGTTATCATCAAACACATTATCCTCAAAAGTATTCATCTCCTCCCCACAAAGCTTATCAAATACAATCTCTACATCACCAATATAAATAATTTTGCATACCTCACTTGTAGAAGCATCAGGTGATCCTTTTTCCTCAACATCCACGACATTACCCTGCTGGAAGGAAACATTGTGAAAATCATTTACATCCAAATTTGTTGATTCAATGAACTTTGGATCAGCAGTTTGCTCATTCTCAATGTTGTCATGAAGATCAATGTACCCCATTTTGCTGATGGAAATACTTGAAGAACTAACTCCATTCTCATTTGTATCCTTAAAAACATTAGCATCATTTTCAGCCACTTATATCTCTTTTATAGCCTCTTCTTCTTCAGTGATTATCTTTTCCTCTTCAAGCTACTTCATCGTTTTATCCGTGCACTGATGGTTAGCCTCCAAAATTTCTCTACATGTGAAACAATGATTTTCTCTTCTAAGCTCATTCCTACTGATTTATTTCTTTTTTAGTAGTTAGAGATTCTTTTCCTTTAGTCTTTGCTCTCTCCTCATGTCGAAATTTATCAATAGTAGTTACAAGCGTGACAAGGCGGTCATTCTGATTACAAGATCTACCACCCTTGTGTGGTCTATGGTTCCACCTGAGATCCCTATAGTCATGAAGAGATATTTCACTCTGAAAATCAACACTTGATTCTTTCCAATCTTGTAAGATTTGATCCTCAAATTCTTGTCGTGCAAGATCATTATCAATTTGAAGGTTATTCCTTGGAGGAAATTTAATTTTTATAGGTCTAGAGCTGGCTATTACAGCTCTAGAACTCTAATTTAAACCCCTGTAGTCTACATAATCATTACTGTTTCTATAATTTCTTTCTTTCCCATTGTTCCCATCAACACATTGGGTCATTAAGGCTGCCAGTTGAGCCAAGTTCCGCTGTAATTCCCTCTGACCTCTAGCACAATCATAAAAGGTTTGTCTTGTGTTTTGTTCCTTGTAGTCTCTATGTTCTCTATCACCCATAATTGCTTCCACACTTCAACACCTATAAACGGAGCAAGCAAGTAATTGGAAAATCATAACCTGATCAGAAATTTTCTGCTATGAACATTTCACGCTTGAACCCATTGGATGGCAGAAGCTATGGCTTTGATACCAATGTAATGGTCTGCCTTGTTTACTATAATTTTTTTCTCAATTACATAGTTCCATAGTGATGGACATTTTGTCAAACACTTACACTCTGTCATCCCAAGTTTGTTCCCATTTCGTTGCAATGAACCACTTAGGTTTATAGAGTTTGAATATTGAAATTTGCAAACGTAGTTCTCAAGTTTAAAGAACAACTTCATACACTCATAGAAATGATACAAAAAGATGATATAAATAAACATTTAACTGAGATCTATTCCTTTGATAGTAGAGTATTTTCTTCACATAAATTTCCTCAAATACAAACATGCCTTGTCAACAATAATTGTCTCCACATTAAAATATTCCATAATAACCTCTGAGGATTCATCAATTAATAATTAAAAACTATTCTGACCTATTACAGAGTGACTACAAATTAGCTATGAATATCAATTTGGTTCATTCAAACTAATTCTGCCCCAATAGCTTTTGCATATATTCCATTGATCCCATAAGAGTCTATTCCTTGATGGCGACAAAGACAAGATGTGGTGGTTCAAAGATAGACGCCTCCAATTCCTACATGTCTCTTAATATCTTTCTCAAACTTGGAATGATACATAAAGAATTAATCTCACTTCTTGTAGATATACATCTTTAATTCATATTTCATGGCAATATAATTACTCATCGCACTTCTTCCTTGGTAACTTGTGACAAAATGATACCCAGATGTCAAATACGATATACAAGTGTTTGAATTTTGGTGAAAGACATATTAAAGCCATCATATCAACAATTCTTCAGGCGCTCGATACAAATGCTCATAAGCAAAGACATTTATTAATATTTTGTAGATGATTCAATAATCTTCATAGGCGCGCCATATCCCAAACACCTCTATTCACTACAGTTACTTAAAAGACTTCATCACCCAGTCCATAATCCATAATCCTCATCGCCCAATCCACATAAGCTTATTGGCGTATTTCTTTAAGTTGAAATAGCTTTCCAAAGACTATCAAATATCATCGAATGCTCCCAGAAACCCAACTGGTAGCAATATTAAATAATATTTTTTTTAAAACACATGCTGCTCTCGACAAGAATGGCTCCCATGATATCTCTTGTAGATAGAATGGATGGTAGTGATTTGAAGAAACAGTTTCTTTAATTCTCTATTCTCGTATGAATCTTTCTTGAATGGCACTAGGATTCTTTGGCTCTTGTTTTTTCAATTGCTATCTTACTACCTTAACACAACAAAGCCTTTGTACATTTTGGATAGCAAGAAACGATACCAAGCAGATTCTTCAGTATACGTTTGGTTGTACTTTTGGAACTAGCAATATATTTTCTCTTCGGACATTGAATCGCTTTCTCTGTTGTTACGAAAATGTATGGCATATAATCCTTTCAAGCTTGTGAGAAAAATGACTGGATGAATTAATACGCTACCAAACATAAATTAACGGACTTCAAGACAAAATTGCAGCTTAAATAAGCCTTTATTTAATATATACTATAATTAGGCATAGGCTTCTTTTTTATACTCAGCTCTTCCTTTAATATTTCACAACAACTCGTTGGAAATATATAATATAGAGTGAAGCAACTACAATAGCAATAAACTGAACATCAATATATCATTCAATGTCTGCAACACATACCATCATATTTACTTCTGTCAATAGTTCCCACTAAAACTCCAAAAAACATGTCTTTACGGAATACTCCAGAATTTTCTGAATTAGCAACAATTAACTCATGCGTGAAACCTGGGTGGTTCCACCAACTATAGATTTGGGTTTTCATCCAAATCGTTGAACTCGAGGGGGTACGCCCACAAGTTTTTAGAAATCCAACTCTCCAAAAACTAGATCAAATCAAGCTGCCTCAAAAATGAGCTTCTCTAGATCTTTTATTCAGCTTTCCGTAACCGCTCCAAGATTTCTTGAAAATGATTTTTTAACTTTTATTTTAACTCCTTATTTCTCCCTTACAGTGACTTAATTAAATATTCTTTCTTTCTCGTCTTAAGTCACTTTACATTATTAAATAATCAATTTAATTTGTCTCTTAAATTTAACTCTTTTCAACAACTTAAGATTAATTATTTAATTACAATGCTGGCTTAATTAAATCGGGGACATTACTTGCTCAAGTAGGTAATATTATGTAGTACATGGGAGTTTTAGCCCATACAAATAGATTAAATTGGGATGTTAGGTAAGGGACTCGATTTTATATCACCATGTACTACATTAGAGGAAGATGGGCATGTATGGGGTGAGAATGCTAGATTGAGAGACTAGAGGATGAGATAGAAGTCTTCTCAAGATAAATCTGTACCAAAAGGCTGAAGTAAGGTTTTTTTAAGGCATTCTTTTTTATGCTTGTACACAAAAGTAGAGGGAAATAAATGAGTCTTAAAATTGTTGGAATTCAGGATTACAACATCATGTTGTGAATGTAAGTCTACAACTAGATACCATAGAAAATTCTCCTTTGATACATGGGCACGTAAAGAGCGAACATTGTAGGAAATGTGATTAGATCATGAGACATGGTAGTTGTTAGAATATTGGGATGCTATAATATAATATAATAATGTAGCTCCTATTACATTTGTTTGTAATAATATTTTGTAATTGCCATTATTATACTTTTGCAACTATTGTATGTTCTTGGACATTCTTCACTAATATAATGTTGAGATGTCCTCTTAAGAAATCATGCCTCTTCTCTCATCTCATTCTTTTGTTCATACTAACATCGGTATTGGAGCCAATGTTCAATTGAGAAAAAGAAGTCGGGAAGAGAAGGTGAAGTTAAAGGTCATAGGAATTTCTTTATAGTTGCTAGGGCACAAGGGGTTGCCAAAAATCTTGTTATAGTTAGAAATTCAGTCAACAAGACATTCTAGAGGCTGTGGATGAAAACATCCTATAAGTTGTGGAAAAGGGCCTGTGGGAGTTATGCAAACTATTGGCCGTGCAACACATAAGAGTACAAACCACAAAACTTGAGGTAACATATTTTGTGTTTTTGGTTGAGTTGTTTACACATTAGTTCCTGAATAGAAAAGGCATAAGCTAGATTCCAAAAGTATTAGATATTTCTTTGCTGGCTATAGTGAACAATCTAAGACATACTTTCTTATTGATGATTCTACTAACAAAGCCATTCTTAGGTGGGATATTGATGTAAGAGAAACAAAGCCATATTTTTCTTGCGTTCAATAGAATGTCAACTTAGTTTGTGAATCTAGAATTATGGTAGCTTTGACAAATGAATCCTCTAGTTCATCAAGTTAGCCTTTGGCTGGTTTTTCTCTAGTTTTCTTTCAGAGACCCATGATTGAAGATGTTTCTACTCCAAATAAGGTTCTAGATGAGGCCTTTCCTTCACAACATTTGGTTGTGACACATAAGTGGCCTAAGTGATATTATATCACTTTGGAAGGTGTACATGAGGATGAACTTCCTCAATTAGATGAATGAGCTTGGAGAAATAGACAACTAGTTGATTACTTTGTGCTTATTGCATATCTTTCTCAAGTGCTTGTTGCCATGAGGATCTCTCTATTAAAGTATTATTGTAAGACTTAATGGTTATCTTAGTTATTAGTTAGTTGCTAGTTTACGTTTTGTTAACTTAGTTTGCTTTAGTTAGTTTTAGCAACTTTCAGTTTATTGTTTTTGGTCACGACTACTTCTTTTTAGAAACATCGTCTTGTAAACTATTATTAAAGGAGTATTCCTCTCCTTGTTTAATAATAAATAAGATCAATTAATTACCATTTCATGGTATCAGAGCTTAGGCTAATTTTTTGCGACTTTTTTAATAAAATTCGTGGCTTTTCCCAAGAAATTTTTATTTTATTTTTTGATAAAAATCGAAGGTTATCTCTATTGTTAAAAATCACGAGGATTTTTTTCTAAGCATTGAAGGTTTTTTACCAAATTTTTTTAATAAAATTCATAGCTGTTTTTATGCGAAAAAATCTGGAATTTTTTTTCAGAAGTTTTTGTTTGATTTTTTGATGAGAATCGAGGGTTTATTGCTAAAAATCACGGATTTTCTTTTGGAGCAATTTTTTGGCAAAGGGTTTCTACATAATCACATATTTTTTTTGGCATTTTCAAGTGAGGTTTTCTTTGCAAAATCATGACGTCCTTTTTTTGGAAATCGTGACCTATGTTGTGGGTTTTTTGGTGGTTGTTTCCTGAGATTCATGATGGGTTTTTCTGCAATTCTCTAATGAGGGTCTATGGTTGTGTTTGGTGACGGATTTGCAAGAATTTTCTGGAGTGCATGAGTTTTTTCTTTGGATTTTCGTGTGATTTTACAACTCGCATCTGATGTAGGATTTTTTGAGATTCGCAGCTAGGTTTGGTGCGAGATTTCATTTGGTTTTTGAGTGTGATCTGGTGTTTTCTCTTGCACGTGATTGTTGAAGGAGGTTCTGCAGTTTTTTTATGGTTTTTGAGACAAAAATCATGGCAGAAAAGAAAAATCACGATTTAACTTGCAACAGGATTTTCGAAGGCCCACAATTTGCACGATTTATTGAAAATCATGGGGTTTCTTTTCCATAATTTGTTTCTAACGAATTTTTTGAGTTTCGTGGGTTTTTAGCAAGTTTTTTGAAGATTTTTTTTCTAAAAAAAATCTTTCCCTATATCTTTGATGAAGTTTTGGAAATTTGTGCCTCCTTTGCGGCCTAGGGTTTTTGGGTGAAGTTTGGTTTTTGATGGATTTTTAAAAAAATTTGTGGTTGAAGTTGAATAACTTCATCTTTTTCTCAATTTTTGGACAAAATCGTGGGTTATTGAGCCTCTTATTTTTTGGCAATTTTTTACAAAATCATGGGACTAGGTAATCGCCTCAAGATTCGTGCCAATTGATTACCTCATTTTTTTGTGCCTTTGGAAAATGAAATGGATGGCATCTTTGACCAACATCATGTTGGAAAGTAGCCAGAGGTTCAATAGTAAAAATTACAACACGTGGAAGAAGAGGATGCTCACCATCTTCAAGTATCAGTGTTTGGATTCACTTGTTTTGGGTACAAAAGCTCGTCCCACAGTTGCAAGAAAGGAACAAGAAAAGTATGATGGAAGTAATTCAGAAGCAGTTATGCTTCTCAAGTTATCAGTCACTGATGAGGTGCTTCCAGAGATACCATTTGGTAAGACTATTGCGGAGATCTGGAAACACTTGAAGGACCTTCATGAAACCTCAGACAAGGGTAGGGTGTTCTTCCTAAAGAATATGTTGTTTTCCATTATGATGGATGGCAAGGTGTCTTTGCAAGATCATCTCATGAGGATCAAAGAGATTTGCGATCAACTAGAGACCATTGGTCGCAAGATGGAAGAGGAGGATATGGTGGTTATCACGATGAAAAGCTTATTATGATCCTATGAGCACTTCATCAAAACTCTCAACATTACCTCCACCAATGTTGACTTGAAGTTTGATGAGCTGTGCAACAAGCTCTTGCAGCAAGATAGGTGGAAGAAGTAGTTTGGGAGCAACAACGAGTCTCCTAGTATTGAACAAGTGTTTAGTGCCAAAGACAATGGCAAAAGAAAGTCCACTCAATAGAAAGGACAAGGCAAATCAGAGCATAGCTCCAAGAATTCTTTCACATGCCACTACTGTGGAAAGATTGGTCATATGCAGAAGCACTGCAAGAAGCAGTTACCTAATTAGAACTCCAACCAGGAAGGGTTTCAACAAAAGGCCCATGTTACAGAGCATGCTAAGCAGAAGGAGTCCACCTTTAATGCATTCATGGCCAAAAGACTTTCAGATTATGGGTAGACTTTTTATAATTAGTAGAATGACCATTAAGGGAGGGTATTAAAGTATAATTGTAATATTCAATGGTCTTCTTAGTTATTATTTAGTTGCCAATTTACTTTCTGTTTGTTGATGTTATTGGTAGCGTAGAGCTTCTACTTCCAACCCAGATCATTCTATGAAGAAAAAATTAAATGATAGCCTAACAGCTATTTAATTTGTTAAGGAAACAGTTGATGAAGAGGCATTTCATCATTACACATCATTTAATTATTGTTAATGAGGTTGACATCATGGAGGCGCGATTCTTCAAGAGATACGATGCATGGAGGCCGACATCTTGGTTCCAAGAGACACGATTATTAAAGAAGGCCGACATGAAGATTAAGGAGATGCATCCCTTCATTATCATGTGTATATATATTCGATGCTTCTTCATTTGCAACATATTGATTATTGCATACATAGTTTGAGTTCAAGCAAGTGCGAATTTATACAAGTTCAGATTGAAGCCATTGAAGGAGGTCAATATATCTATCAGGAGTGTTGTATTATCTTCAAGTGATATCACATTACTTTGGTGTTCTGTATGGCCTCATTATTGGCCTCATTGTAAAGGATTTCATTGTTTGATATTCAATATATAAATGATATATTGTTGCTAGGTTTTTGAGTTCAAGTGGAGAGATTTCCCATGGTATATGTTGTGTTATTGTGTCTAATTTTGAATTAAATTTCTGCCTTAATTATCTGATCATAAAAAATAACATGGTATCAGAGTGGGTATAAGAAGGATCATGATTAGATTTCTCATAAGCAGCGCTTTCATACACTCTTATTCTTATTCTCTTGCATCTACCTTATCGTCGAGATGGTGAATGGTCTCAAGATCAAAGATAGACTTGAGGGTGCTGCCAACTTCACATCTTGGAAGTTTAGAGTTATGCTCGCCTTGGAAGAAAATGAGTTAGCTGAGTTCGTGGAGGGAAAAGTTCCCAAACCGACCAATGAGAATGAGAAGTCTCAATGGAGAAAGAATTGCACCAAGGCAAAGAAGATTTTGGTAGACTTTGTGAAGGACCACCTTGTGCCAATCATCTCCAAGTTGAAGACAGCAAGTGAGATGTTCAAGACCTTGGAGGAGATGTATGAGATCAATAACACAAGTAGAGCTCTTGCATTAAAGCAACAACATCATCATATCAAGATGGCGAAAGGAGATTTCATCATCACATTCTTCATGAAGATCACCGAGTTGAGAGATCAACTTCTCTACCATTGGGCATATTGTTGATGACAAGGATTTGGCTATGTTGGCTCTTAATGGTCTTCCTCCATCTTGGGAGCCATTCATTCAAGGAATCAGTGGGAGATCAAAACTTCCTAAGTTTGATCGCTTGAGGGAAAATTGCATCCAAGAAGAATCAAGATTGGCTGCAAGAGGCATTGGACAAAGCTCCACAAATGAAGACATTCATGTTCTTTCCGCTCAATCCTTGAAGAAGAAAGGAAAAGAACAAAAGAAAGGCTACTTCAAGAGGAATAGAGATAAAGGATCAGATGGTGCCCTTGCATCTAAGAAGAAGAAGGACCTCTCCCGCATTCAATGTTTTAGATGTGACAAATTTGGTCACTATTTTAGATGTGACAAGTTTGGTCACTATGCAAAGGATTGCCTAACTAGACCTAAGTAGCAAGCTTCAATTGCAGATCTCTCTGCAGAAGGATTCAAGTGGTTTTCTATTCTATTTTGACCTATCAAGCAATGTGCCTACAGATAACAACACATGGTTGATTGATAGTGGTTCCTCCCACCACATCGTTGGGTTTACAGAGCATCTATCTGATTTGGTGGAGAGAGATTCTAGTGTTCAAGTCATTATTGGTGATGAAGCAAGTTATTTTTTGAAAGGTGTTGGGACCTCTCTTCTTCACGTAGATTTCGGCATCTCTTTACAGTTGAGTAATGTGCTATTTGTTCCTGGTATCAAGCGAAACCTTGTCTCTATCTCAACCTTGGAGGACAAGGGATATCAAGTTGTTTTCTCCGAAGGTAAAATTCTTCCATGGCCAAAGAACTCAAGTATCAAGACTGCTTGGGTGATTGGAGTTCGACATGAGAGTCTCTATAGACTTTGCAGTTGTCCACTTCAGATTTTTTACATGATTCATCAAGGTCATGTGAACTTTGGCATAAAAGACTTGCTCATCTTCACTTTCGAGCACTACCAACCATGGAGAAGATGGTCACGGGCCTTCCTAAACTCATCCAGGAGCATGAAGGCACTTGCAAAGGTTGTGCATTGGGTAAGAATACTAAAGGTTCATTTCATAGTAGTGAAAGTAGATCCAAATGTATTCTAGATCTTATTCATTATGATTTATGTGGTCCAATGTCTGTTGTTTCTTTGAGTGGTTTCTTGTATTACATTATTTTCATTGGTGACTACTCTAGAAAGACTTGGATTTATTTCTTGAAATCTAAAGAATCTGAGGAAGTACTTGAGAGGTTCAAAGAATTTAAAGCTTAGGTAGAGAACTTGTCCAAGAAGAGGATCAAAGTTCTGAGATTCGATAACGGAGGAGAGTACATTTCTAGAAGCTTCCAAAAATTTTGCATTGAAGCAGGGATTAAGAGGGAGTTATGTGTCCCTTACAATCCTCAACATAACGGTGTTGCAGAAAGGAAGAACAAATCTATTGGAGAAGCAGCCAAAGCCATGATTCATGATCAAGATTTGCAAACCTTCCTTTGGGCTGAAGCGTCTAGGACAGTTGTTTATGTTCAAAATAGAAGCCCTCACCACATTTTGGAGAACATGACTCATGAAGAAGCATTCACAAGGGTGAAGCTGAAAGTAAGTCATTTAAGAATCTTTGGATGTCCTGTATATGTTCACGTTCCTAAAGATAAAAGGACGAAGTTGGAACCATCTGGGAAGAAGGGAATATTTGTGGGCTATAGTGAGTCTTCTAAAGCCTACAAAGTGTACATTCTAGGTCAGAAGTTGATTGAGATCAGCAAGGATGTTACATTTAAAGAAGATGTTGCGTTCAAGAGATCTAAGGGCACTCATATGGAGATAGTCAATGAAGACCAAGAGTCTCCTCAGGATATGGAAGTTGACCATACTCTTGAGATTCAAAGGGAGGCTACTGATCCTAAAGAAGATGATGATCCACCTGAGCCTTTGGAATCGACTAATGGGCTGAGAGACATTGTGATTGGTCATAAGAGACCTCTTTGGGATAGGCAAACAATGCACGAGGCAGAAAGGTTTGCAGCCCCGAGAGGAACATTCAGAGACAACAAAAGGCCTTGCAAGTTTTCAAGCTATGTTGCTTTGATGAGTCAAATCATTGAGTCTGAGCCTTCCAGTGTTGAGGAAGCTACTAGTCAGCAAGTATGGAGAGATGCTATGGCTGAAGAGTATCAATCCATCCTTTAGAATGAGGTTTGGGACATCGTACCTAGACTTGAAGGAAAATCTATTGTGTCTTCTAAGTGGCTCTTCAAGATCAACCATGCGGCTGATGGGAGCTTCGAGAAGTACAAGGCTAGGTTTGTGGCTAGAGGATTCTCTTAGAAAGTGGGAGTAGACTATGAGGAAACCTTTGCTCCAATTGCTCGTTATACATCTGTTAGGACCATCATTGCTATTGCAGCATCTAAGGGATGGAAGATACACTAGATGGACGTGAAGAGAACATTTCTAATTGAGGAAGAGGTATATATTGAGCAACCTGATGGCTTTGAGGTTCATGGGAAGGAGTCTCATGTTTGCAGGTTGAAGAAGGCTTTGTATGGCCTTAAGCAGGCTCCTCATGCTTGGTATGAAAGAATTGATAGATACCTGTTGAACTTGGGCTTCTCCAAGAATGGTGTTGATTCAAACATGTACTTCAAAGTAATTGATGGTGAAGCATTGATCTTGGTTCTCTATGTTGATGATTTAATTATGACTGGAGAAGATCACCTCATTATCAAATGCAAGGAGTTAGCTTTTGAATTTGAAATGAAGGATCTTGGATTCATGCATTACTTCCTTGGTTTAGAAGTTTGGCAGAAGTTGGATGAGATCATTCTAAGTCAAGGGAAGTATACAATAGACATCTTGAAGAGATTCGGTATGATGGATTGTAAATCCATGTCCACACCTATGGAAACCAATTTTCAGAAGTTAAAGGAGGCTACAGCTAGTTCAGATCTGGTGAATCCTACTATGTACAGGCAGTTGATTGGATCATTGATGTATCTAGTCAATACTAGACCAAATATTTTCTATGCAGTGAGTGCACTTAGTCAGCTCATTTGTGAACCAAGGCAAATACATCTTGTTGTAGCAAAGCATATCTTGAGATAGTTGTGTGGCACTGTTGGGTATGGCTTGAGATATTCTTCTAATGTGGACTTGAAGCTGCATGGATATTCTGATTCTGATTGGGCAGGGTGTGTTGTTGATTGGAAGAGCACCTCTGGATGTTACTTAAATTTGGGGTCTGTGATGGTCTCCTAGTGTAGCAAGAAGCAGTCTTCAGTGGCACTGAGCACTGCAGAGGCTGAGTACATTGCAGCGTGTGTGGCAGCTTGAGAAGCAGTGTGGCTTTGGAAGCTCCTTGCACGATTGTTTGGACAATCATTGGATTCGACTGCCATTCATTGTGATAATCAAAGCTATGTAAAGCTTTCTGTCAATTTAGTGTTTCATGACATAACTAAACATGTTGAGATCAAATACCACTATATCAAAGATATGGTATTAAGGAAAGGGATCCAGTTGAAGTACATTAACATTGATGAGCAGACGACAGATATTCTCATCAAGCCTCTCTCCAGAATAGTTTGTGTACTTTCGAGACAAGCTTGGTATGGTGGAGAATGAATCCCTAGTTGAGAGGGAGTCTCAACATCAGTGATCTTCTTTAATGCATTTCTCTCTGTGAGAGAGATTTGAGGTGCAATCCCTTGTTAATGCATTTCTCTCTGTGAGAGAGATTTGAGGTGAAAGCTCTTGTTTCCACCCTCTAGGAGTAGCCATGGTGGATGTCAGGTGTGTGACTCCATTACAACATCACATGAGAGAGTCTGTGATGATTTTCTTGTACTTGTGCTTTTCACCCTCTAGGAGTAGCCATGGTGAACGTCATAATGAGGTGACAACATCACATTGAGTGATTCTGTGATGGGCACTTGTGCATACATACCATACATGTTTTAATGCATTTATCTTTGTGAGAGAGATTTGAGGTGCAAGCCCTTGTTAATGCATTTCTCTCTGTGAGATATTTGAGGTGAAAGCTCTTGTTTCCACCCTCTGGGAGTAGCCATGGTGGATGTTAGGTGTGTGACTCCATTACAACATCACATGAGAAGTCTATGATGATTTTCTTGTACTTGTGCTTTTCACCCTCTAGGAGTAGCCATGGTGAACGTCACGATGAGGTGACAACATCACATTGAGTGATTATGGGATGGGAACTTGTGCATACATACCATACATGGGAGTATCCATGGTGGTTGATATCATGATGAGGTGATATGTTCCTTTTCCACATATGGGAGTAGCCATGGTCGTTTACATCACAATGAGGTGATGTGTCTTGTACAGCTAGAAGTATTCCTCCCTAGCTGAGAGGGAGTGTTGATGTTATTGGAAACGTCAAGCTTCTACTTCCAACCCAGATCATTCTATGAAGAACAAATTAAATGATAGCCTAACAGCTATTTAATTTGTTAAGGAAATGGTTGATGAAGAGGTGCTTCATCATTACGCATGATTTAATTATTATTAATGAGGTCGAAATCATGGAGATACGATTCTTGAAGAGATACGATTCATGGAGGCCGACATCTTGTTTCCAAGAGACATGATTATTAAAGAAGGCCAACATGAAGATTAAGGAGATGCTTCCCTTCATTATCATGTGTATATATATTCGATGCTTCTTCACTTGCAACATCTCGATTATTGCATTCATAGTTCGAGTTCAGGCAAGTGCAAATTTATACAAGTTCAGATAGAAGCCATTGAAGGAGGTCAATGTATCTATCAAGAGTGTTGTATTATCTTCAAGTGATATCACATTACTTTGGTGCTGTGTATGGCCTCATTATTGGCCTCATTGTAAAGGAGTTCATTGTTTGATATTCAATATATAAGTGATATATTGTTGCTGGGTTTTTCTCGCTCAAGTGGAGGGTTTTCCCTGGGTATATGCTATGTTATTGTGTCTGATTTTGAATTAAATTTCTGCCTTAATTATCTGATCATAAAAACGAACACAGTTAACTTAGTTTGCTTTAGTTAGTTTTAGCAATTTTTAGTTTATTGTTTTTGTTCACGATTGTTTCTTTTTAGAAACATCATCTTGTAAATTATTATTAAAGGAGTATTCCTCTCCTTGTTTAATAATGAATAAGATCAATTAATTACCTTTTCATGCTTATACAAATATTTCTTCCCATTTTTGTCATCTTAGGAGCCATATTGTAATTTAATGACTAAATCTCTAGATCCTTCTGGTTTAGTCATCAGAAGGGTTATTAAAATATTAGGACAATATAATAATGTAACTCCTATTACATTTGTTTTAATAGTCTTTTGTAATTTCCATCATTATACCTTTTGTAACTATTTTCTATTCTTAGATGTTCTTCAATAATATAAGATTGAGATCTCATGATAAATCATGCCTCTTCTCTCATCTCATTCTTTTGTTCATAATAACAAATGCAATTCCATACCAAAAGACCAAAATAAAGTCTTATGTAACACATATGCTTACAAATGGAATGTACCGCAAAACATAATATGGACATATAAGGCACAAGAAATGAAGTTTCTTGATTAGAACACAAGACAATTTGTGATTAAAATTTTACACCAATTGAGCAAATTGGGATATTTAATGAAGCACTTAGTAAATTATAAGTTTGCACCACACAACCATGACATGTTCCTATGAGAAGTTAGAACAACACATTGTAAGATTAAAACTCATGAAATAGTAGAGTTGTTGAGATTTATTTAGATAGATTGAAATTGTAGCTTTTGTTGAAGCAATACATTTTTTATGGGCATGTTTTGCACCAACATGAGAAATAAGATGTAATTATCTTAGGCTAGATGATTAAAACACAAGACATGGCACTTGTGAATATAATATCTTAATCAATAGACCAAGTGGGGGTCTTTCATGTGGTACCTATATTTATGCAGCTATATACTATACCAATGAGAATGAGAATTCAAGGCACATGGGCACTAGCCAATATGCTTTGAATACAAGACAAAGTCCTTTACAATGTTAGTCCACACCAAAAAAACAAATGGGGAGCCTTCATGAAGCCTTTTCTTTTCAATAAAGCATAACATTTCTACATAGTGCAGCACTAAGTCCTCTACCATGCCCTCACCCAAGCTTATCCTCCTCTCTAGAGCCCAACTCAACATCATCCAATGCTCATATCACTAATGATTTGAAAGCCTTTCAACTAGATTCTTTCTCCCAATTGGGGAAACTATGACCTCATAAATTGATGCTTACTCTTTAGATGGATATTACAAAACAATCTTCACAATGAAACACTATAGCTATTCAATGAAGAGCTTTAGTTTTGCGAAACCATTCTCAAAGAAACATCAAAATGGATGCATTTCTAACAATTTCCTTCACTATTGAAGCTATGAGTACAAGGATCTAGAAACTTAGAAAAAGTACTAATATGCATATTCATGGGAGCACACCTACATCCCAAAAACCTTAGGTACAAGTTCCAAGAGAATTCAAACCCATGAAATCAATTGATCTCATGACCCTTCTCTTGGCAACACTACATCTCAATTATTTAACTAGAAGTTGGAATCATTGGATAAGAAAGGAAGGAATTTATTCAATAGTGATAATAAAATAATAGGTGTAAAATAAATCAATAACTTATAATGTAATAATAATATCACTAGGAATTACTTTTACAAGCGTAAACTTCCACTTGCTACTAAGAGAAAGGAGAAATTATCATAGAACAAAATTTAAGGTATTGACTCCTGTTTTAGCAAAGGCACCAAGAATGATACAATAATGGTTAATTCCACTTCAACCAGCTAGTGCATAGTTGAACTGTGTCTTTATCTCCTACTTGAAAAGCAGAGGAGGGAGTTTGTAGGGGATGGGGAGGGTTGCATAGGCCAGATCTACGACTCAACCCCACCTTACTCTCCTTAGGCACCATTAATTGAAATTTCACCTACTTCTTGAGGCATAACATGGGTGAGGGAAAAAAATAATTATAAGTAGAGGAGGAGATTAGGTGGAAGGGGGATTCATGAATTATAATATCTCCTAGTTTGAATTTCTATTTTGGTAAAAGAGTGAAAGTATCAGGGCATTTTGCAACTAAGGGCCACAACATTGGACTGGGTGATTCTTGTTGAGTTATGCTGCTACCTTTGTTCAAGAAAGGAGGAGAAGATTATTGATATATGCTTGGCATGGAGATTTGAAAAAATTTCCTTCTATTTCTTTCTTCCAAATTCAATTAAATTTTAGCGATACCAAGTATGTAGACTGGTCCAATAGTTTAAATTCAATATTTATTTGTGTTTTGATGAAATAAAGTGAAATAATTATCTGTCGATCCTTTACCTTTTTCTTTGGTATAAAATTAGCATTTGTTAAAAGGAGGTCCTCCCTATTCACAGAGTGAGAACTTGTGTATACTTGTGATTGTATTAGTCATTGCTTTTTCCTTGTCTGTAGTTGAATTGATCAATCTAAATTTCACAAAGTCCTCTAGAATTACGCATATATGCTAGACAAGGAGTCCATAAACAATGGTGTTGTCCTAGAAGCCTTCTAATCGCAAGAAATTTTGAAGCATAATCAATAAGAATGTGAACGACATCTCCCATCCCCAAGTGAACGACTAGTTGCAAGATAACTAGACATTTTTTGTTGTTTAGTGGAATACATTTGAGTGGTATGGCACTCCTATCAGACAAGAGGCAGGGAAATTTGACGAGGGAGCAAACCCGAGACACAGAAATACACTCACAAAACAAAGAATAATATTTTATTCATAAATATTGAACTTCTTACATGCAGAGGATCTCAAATCCCAAGCTCTGTATTACATGCAAATTACAGACTTACAGAAAATTACCCAGATCCCCTTTTCACAGCATGTGAACTTCTTTCCCCAAAAAGTTACCCAAAAATCAGAAACAATCCCCTAAATAGACCCATTTTGGTTTGGAACCAAAAACAACCTTCGAGATAAGATTTTTGATGGTTTGGCGCCAAAATTACAATTTGAAATTCAAGTTTAAATTCACAGTTGAAAATTAGCACATTTCAAAAATATGCACCAACTTCCGGCAGCCATAACTTTTAATCCGACCGTCGGATCTTCAATGATAATACCTTTTCGGAAAGCTCTCGAAAAGATGATTTTCACAAAGTAGGCCTTTGGCGGACTACTTTGGCGTTTTCGCAAATTTTCAGGCCCATCCGGGATCATTTGGTGCCTCAAACTGAGCTCGGAAGGTTTTTCAGGTCAAAAAGCAGAAATTGGAACTTGAATAACTTTCAAGTCATGAATGATCTTGACTTGATTCTTTCACCAGACTGTGTATTTTTCCATCCTAAACCTTCCCATAAATTTCTGTCTTCCCACGACTTCAAATGCAAACCTGCTAAAAATAGCAGTTGAGCAGAAAAAGCAGAAAAGTAGTTCTGAAAGTTGGAACCTCTTATTCAATGAAAAGGGTATCCAGAAATACAAAAACATATACAAAAGAAAACAAACAAAAAATGGAAATCATCTTTTGGGTGATGCAGATTGCCCCTCCACACCACTTGGATGC